>JACWRQ010000163.1:0-78723 GCA_014849955.1 Cryphonectria carpinicola | reverse complement strand
AAGCCCCACCCCCCTTTTGCAAACCGGCTCGGGAGGGGGGGGGAGGGGGGAGGCGGCTGGGGGATGGTTGGAGGGGGGTTTTTTTGGGGGGGGGGGGGGGGGGGGGGGGGGGTGGCCGTCTTTCTTTTCTGTTCCTGGCCCCCATCACAGGCTGTGTGTGCCTCGTCAGGCCCATCACTTTTTAACTGCTGATGCTACTGTTACTGTGCATACATACATGCTATGATATTAATAATATTAATAAATCGTTTGGTTTTGGGGGGGGGGGGGATTGGGGTTGCGACAACAGTCCTGCATGTCACCTCCCAAGATCTGACTCAACTCTCCTCTCCTGCGTCCAACTCCTGCTGGGTGTTTGTCAGCTCCTCCTCCCAGGGGGGAGGCGCACTTGTTGACCTCGTGACCAGAGAGGGACAGTGCACACAGATCAGTCCAGATCGGTAACGAGATCGAGAGCCCTGGTGCAAGATTGGGCCGCATGAACTCACCTTCTCTCTCTCTCTCTCTCTCTCTTTCTATCTCTCCCTCTCTTTTCTCGTTGGGCTCTCTAACATATTCCCTGTTTACATACTTAAGTAATCACGTAAATAAGTACATAGTACTCAATGTACTATGGTACCTACCATAGGCAGGAAGACGACCTCGGCAGCGTCGCAGAGCGAAAAAGAGCCGACGGCGACAGGGTGGGTGTGTGGATGATGTGATTTCAAACCACCCTTGGGGGGGGGGGCGAGGTGGAGCTGCAGAAGGAATTCGAAGGCGGATGGAAACAAGGGGAGGGCTGCGTGTCGCTCGGGCAGGGCTGAAGCCCAGGGAAGGCGGGAATGGGAGGAGGAGGAAGGAGGGGGGTCCCTTGGGGGGACAACCTGGAAGGAGCGATAGTGGCTCAGAACCTGCTAGGGAACAAAACGTCCGGGCGAGACCAACTGGAAAGAATAGGTACGATGAGACAGGGCGAAAATCTGGTGAGACGGCGGGTATCGCCCTTCCTTGATGCCGAGGGTGGGCACTCGCACTCTCTCATAGTGCTCTACTACCAATGTATAGCTAGCTGTAGTATCGAACTGTCACTCTGTATTGCCCACGTTTGTTTAATTTTTTAGTTTTTTTCAGGGGGGTGTGACATCAACTTCTACTGGTCGGAGGCACACCCAACTCGGGCGGCCAGGGTCTCTTTGGAAGTATTCAGGTACGGCTGGAACTCTACTTGTCTTGCGTCTGCCCTGTCTGTTTCTGCAAGTGCGTACTGCATGCCCGCTGCCAATTCGGGGGGTCATTCTATTCCGCAGGGCCGTGGCCTCCCCTGACCTGACGGACGAGGAAACGCCGCGCGCGATGCGTCCTTTTGGACGAGTGGCTCAAGAAAAACTTTAAAAAAAAAATAATAATCCACAGAGTCCGTCCGTTCGTCCCGAACAGCGAGGAGGGTTGTCAAGAAAGAAAAAGATAGCAAGAAAAAAAAAGAGAGAAGAATCTGTCACGTCCTGGTCACTAGTGGTTATTGTTTTGCCGCATGTAACAGAACACACGTAGCAAGCCCTAGAAAATACAGTAATGCGTACGTAAGGAGTTTGAAAAAAGGCAACAAAGAAAAAAGAGAGAGAGAGAGAGACTGGATCTTGCACACAGTATTGCTGCTAGCATGTGATGATGTTGCTGCGGCGAGCAGAAGACGAACCATTCGCCCGTGTGTACCTTGATTATCACCTACCCACTTGCTGTTGTGGTAAATACCATAGTGCGGTGATGGAAATTCGTCCCGTTCCACCGTTGATTCCCAACTGGGTCTTTGGGCTGCCAACACTCAATTTTCACTTTCTTCCCTCGTCTTCCAGTTCTCTTGAATGGGCTCCCATGGTTTTGTGCGAAGCCACCCTGTTCGCTGCCCCTGACGGGAACACCCTTGTCCCGTCCAACCCGGGACAGCCTGCCGGAATCAGAATGACACGGATCATCCTTGCCACCCGACCACCTCCCATTGAACTATGTACCTATGCCACGTACTAAGTTGTACCATAGTACCCTAGTACTGTGCTACGTAGTACATGGGAGGACATGCAAAAAAACAAGTAAGGCACTGCTGTACCACAGTATTGCCATGACAGACAGGCTGCAGTGCCCATGTGTCCGTCCCCCCCCCGGCATTGGGCCTTAGCATACTTACCACCGACATCATCCTTGGCGGCCCCCCCCCCCAAGAACCGAACATGGTACAAGGTACTAGGGGAACCATCAAACCTACAGTAAGTAGTACTTAGTCAGGATGAAGCCCAACCTTGCACACCTACATACGTAGTACTGCAGCACTGTACACCCATCCCAGCCTGTCCCATCATCTCTGCCTCTGCTTGTCTTGTGTGTGTGTGTGTGTCACTCATCAAAATCTGGACACAACCTGCCCACCTGACACCTCAACGTATTCCCTTCTTCCTATCATTCTAGACATTCCGCAGATACGACACACAAACACACTTTACCGGTTTTTTTTGGCCGTCTTTTCACCGGTGGCCGCCATCACATCACAGATCAGCGATTGCAACCTGCAACACAACAACGACCCCCCACCTCCCTTTCCCTCTCCCAACCCTGTTAGTTCCAGCCGACCTCGTCGCTTTTGGATCAGAGTGACCTCACCACCCGAAGGACCGTCACCACCAAAACACTTTCTCCCCCAGAGACAAACCCCAACCTACTACAATCTTTTTTACTGCCACATTCTTCACAACAAAAAAAAACCAAAAAAAACCCTCCCATCTGTTCTTACACGACGCCTTCTCAGGTCTTTCCTTTTTCTCCCTCTTCTTCTTCTTCTTCTTCACATCCCCACCTTCGAGAATTTTACCCCAGAGGAGACGCATGCAAGCCGCTGCTGTCGCTGCAGCAGCTGCATAATCAATCTGGGGCAGATCTGCTTCCGCTCTTCGCTGTTGACTCCATCTGCGCGGCCCACTCGACCAGACGACTTTTTTTTTTCTCTCGCTTTTTGCCGCAGCGTCCTTACAGATTTCGGACTGGCACGACTGGGTACGCGGCGCGAGCGACGCAAGACAGCCTGGCCACAAACGGGGAACCAGCACTGGCCACGATTACATGCCTCACGCCCACTGGCCACTCGCGCGTGTGCTCCAGCCATGAATGCGCCTCTGCGACAAATCATCGTCGTTGATTATCACCAAGTCGTTGAGACATACCCACGGCCCAGGCGATCCCTTCATTCCTCACCTGCCGCCTGCCGCACCTAAATCCCTTCGGATGGTCTCTTTCTGGTAGCGATCCATTCCTCTGCCCCCCCCCCCCCCACGCGCAAGAAAGAAAGAAAAAAAAGACAAGGGAAGGGAAAGAAGAAAAAGAAGAAAAAAAGATGGACACGAAAGCGGACAGGGCGACTGGCAGCTCCGATCCCACCGCCAACGCACCACTGCCATCCCGCCCCAACCGCGAATCATCGTCGGGCGCCTCCACAATAAAGCTCGACTCGAGCAGTCAGCACCCAGCACAGAGCTCTTTCTCGCGCACCCCCTCCCCCTTGAGCTCGCGAGAGACCTCACCAGACAGGCCGTTGGGGCGCTCTGGATCCACCAAGCCCGCAACTACCCCAGCCAGCTCTGCCAGATCTCGAAAGGGCAGCCTACAGGACACGAGTCCCTCGCGATCCTCGAGACCTCCAGCGCCCGCTCCCTCCTCTCCCTCCTACTCCTCCGGCAGGATATCTACCACCACCACCCCCAAGCTGGGGCCCATCGCGACCGACTCGACCACACGCGTCTCGGGACCCCAGAAATCTCCCATACATGCTGAACACCTGAGAGAGTCGCCCCGTTGGCCCGTTTCTCCACGACTACGCTCTCCCCCCCCAGTTCCAGGCCGGACAAGCCTGCCGCCGCCGCCCCAACCGCCGCGCAGGCCTGAACAGGAGCCCCCCTCCATCCACGTCCAGCGCTCGTCCCCCCAGCTGCCCCAGCAGCAGCAGCAGCAGCTCGAGCCTGCCCAGAGCGACTCCGACGGTGACGAGGCACATCTACAGCCTGGCGTGAGAACACCTGCCCGTGGGACCAACGCAAATAATAACAGTACGGCTACCTTGGAAACAGTGCAGGAGGCTAGTCCTCTGGCATCCCCACAACACACAGAGAGCATGCTAGAGAAGATGGACGACAGCGCCGCGTCCGAGGCGGGGTCCCAGATCGACCTCCTCGATTTCCCAACCCCCAAGGCGTGGAAGCGCACAGGAGGAGGAGCAGGCAACAACGACAGCGGCAGTGACAGCGGGAGCGCCAAGGGAGGAGGCGACAGGAGGCCAGCGGCTACCAGCGTGCCCCCCAACCTGGCCTCGCGGCAGTCCAGCATGTCGGTGAAGACGATCGCCGGCAAGTCCAAGCCATCAGAAGGGTCCACCCAACACATGACGGTGGAGACGGAAACAGTCGCCTCCATCCCCCAGGTCTCACTCGCCCCGACGAGCATGAAGGAGGGCCCCAATGGCACCCTCAGGAACAAGCCAAGCTCGGAAACCATACGGCCCAAGAAGGAAAAGAAGAAGACGAACAGGAAACCCACCGTCGGATCTGGCACTGGTGAGCCATCTTATTATTTTTCGTCTTCTTCTTCTGCTGCTACTACAGTTCACGCCCCGAGGCTACGGCATCATCAGTCGATGCGATCAGTCTCCTCAACGACGGATGCACTGATCTCGCCGACCAAACCATGTGCCCAGAGCACGTACAATGATGAGCTGCCGAGCCCGCGGCGGTCCTCGGTGCCCAGCACACGAGGCGGCCCGGGTCGAAACACCATGTCCAACCTGCTAACAAGACCCCGCACAGCTTCATCCAAGGCAGACATATTCGAGGCCAAGATTGCCAGCGCCGTCCATGAGGTAGACAGCTCGGACTCGGAGGAGACCTTCGTCTACGACTCGAACCCCCCAGATGTCAGCGATCGGCCGAGGAGGTATCACTCCAGGACCCCCAGCGCGACCTCGATGATCAGCCAGGTCGACAGGGGCGGCCTGCGCTCCCTCAGTAACATCATGGACAACGGCGGCCCGAGCGCGCTGAAGAAGAACATGAAGTTCGTCAACACTTTCAACAGCAGCGGAAACGAGGGCGCGATGGCGGACGAAGAGGGCAAGGGGAGCATTCGGACGAATCCAGGCTCCGGCCGGGGGACAAGCCGTGTGCATCACCATCATTACAGTCGGTGGGGTCGCGGCGGCACTAACGGGCACACGTCACTCTTCGACAACGAGGCTCCATTCCACGTTAGCAACACGTCTGCGCCACGCTCCAAGTTCTCGACCAACAACAACAACAACAACAACAACAACAACAACAACATGCGGCAGTCGAGCGGGCCGCCGAGCCCGAGGTTCCACAGCGCTGGGAAGCTGGCTGCCACGTCGAAGCGAGGACAGCACTCGGCCAGCTATGACCTGGACGAGACGACCGGGGCGGACGACGAGGGAACGCCCCTGCTCCACAGCGGTACCGTGCGGACTGCAAGAAACAGGAACCGCCGGGGCCCGGTGTCGATCCGCGCGCTCGAGGACCAGAGCTACCGGCGCAACCCTTCCATGCTGAACCGGTTTGCCAGCTGTCTGGTCCTCACCGTCATGCTGCTGCTCGTCGTCTCGGGGGCGATCGGGTTCATGTTTGCCACCTCGCAGCCGCTGACCGACGTCGAGCTCCAGAGCATCAATACCGTCATCGCCAGCGAGTCGGAGCTGATGTTCGACCTGTCTGTGAAGGCGCACAACCCGAATGTCGTCGTCGTCGTCGTGGACCAGGCCGACATTGAGGTGTTCGCCAAGTCACCGCATGCGGGCACGAGTTCCGGATGGCTGAACCTCAAAGACGGCCAGAACCCAGACGGCACCTGGGGAGGTGATGGATCACGCCGCCCGGACGCGGAGGAACCGGTGGAAGACACGGCTCCCAACATGCGCCTCGGCACCATCGGCCGCCTCGACAGCTCGCTCTCTTTCGAAGGCTCATTCTTCAACCAGGGCGTGTCCGCCTCTACTGGCGAGGTGAGACTCCTGAGGCCGGGCAACGGCACCATGGACGGCCCAGATCGCTGGGAGCGGATCCTGCAGGACGAGTTCGACCTGATCATTAAGGGTGTTCTGAAGTACTCGTTACCCCTGAGCCAGCGTGTCAGGAGTGTGGCCATCTCTGGCAGGACGACGGTCAAGCCCAACTCGGCCGACAACCCAAACCTCCAGCCGAACCAGACAGAACCCATCGAGGAGCCAAAGAAGCCAAAGGACCGAGTGGTGGAGAAAGGCAGCATCCAACTATTGTGGACAGAAGTGGAAGACTGAGGCTGTCTAGCTTCTTTGGCGCTCACTATACCTTTTTCAACTGCCACTGACCGTGGAAATTTTTTTATTATTATTATTATTACCCTATGTCTCAATCTGGGCTGACGCCTGACAAGCACCTGGCATTTTCTTGAAATTTTATCGTGAAATTCAGCGTCGCATCATGGCATTGCATCTCTCGGAGAAAGGAGGGGGGGGGGGGGGAAACCTTGTTTCTTTTCTTCTTCTCTGGTTTTTCGCTCTTGTTTCTGGCGAGGCGTTAGGATGAGAGGTTTTTACAGTACTACTACAGGCCCACACACATACATACACATACTATTACTAGTTTCCAAAATGCAGAGTTAAAGTGGCAATACACACAAGATATTCAAGATTGTGCTTTTGTGCTTTTCCATTGAAACAAGAAAGATGAAGAGAAAAGAGCACCGAATGTGCAACATGCTTCGGTCTCCGTGGCCGCAACTGGCTGCAATCCGATTGAGAGACAAGACAATTGGTAGATTTGGGGAGGGGAGGTACGGCGTACGTACAATGGTCATGGATTCCAAACGTTAGAGCATCGATATCTACTTTTATTTTGTATGGAAATCATGCAAAAAAGCTAGAATTTGGTTGATTCTCCTCCCAAACGGATCACCTCTTCACACCTCCTGGGCATGCTCTCTTATCAGCTTCCACAAAAAACGACTTTGTGCTGGTTCAGCACTCATCAGACCCCAATTCATCAGCTGGACCAAATTTCTGACTTGGTGCAACTCCATAGTAAAGAGACAGGCTCTCGCCTCACTATCACGAAGTTGGATGAAGAGGCTGCAGTGTGGGTGGGGACCGCCATAAAAGGATCAACTGCGCGACAAGGAAGATAACTACTTCTTTTTCGACCTGGAGATGATGCTTATATTACTGCACTCTCTCACCGACGGGTAGAGAACGAGAAATCCTCACAGGATCAGGATGAGCTGCCAGACGATCCACGGGCCGCCATTCAAGAGGCAATCTCGAATTCAAGTTCACGAGATCTGAGCAACGTTGTGCTGGGAATCATGGAAAGGTACTTATGCTGAGACAAAGTGGCCCGGCTCCGGATTTTGGCATCTCTGTGGCCTTCCAATGTATCAGATGAATGAATGGTCGCAGGGTAGATGGATGTGGACAGTCCCTTTCTTGCTGAACCTCTCTTGGGGACAGCAGCCTCCAGTGACACAAGTCGAGGAATTCCCAAGTTGGTCATGGACGGGATGGCCCGGCTCTGGTTTCATCGGGCTATACCAATGCTTGTGGCCCTTGATAGAGAGCGAGTTCCGCTATCCGCTAGATATCTCGCGCAGATTGGCCTGGAGAAGACCTTGACCAAGTCATTCAACAGAGGATCTGGAATTCCTGTGAAATGGGACATCCGATTCCGTTATGATTTCTTCACCGTCGATCAACTTGTTCATGCGACGTCGAGAGCATCACCCCATCACAGTTGTTGGACGACAAAGGATTTTCTTCCGACCAAACACCTACCTCTCTAGCCAATGACCGTGGGCTTGTGGTGACCATGCAGCTCGGAGAGCGCTTCTGCTCGTACAAACTTCCAACTACAGCTGAAAGAGACTCGAAAATGGCATTCCTTACCTTGGCATATGTCTCGATTTCACATCCTGGCGTCAAATCTTCCAAGCATTCAGAGCCGAGGTAAAATATACGAAACCGTTCCACTAAATTTGGTATACTACGGCCCTCCGCACGCTCTGGGGAGTACACCAAATTTTCTTCCGTATATTTAAATCTATATCCTAGGGGGCTTATTCAATTACCAGCCGGAACGGTTAAGGGATTTAATGGAGTGGATGCTAGGGGCGAAAGTGGTTGAAATATCCTTTCTTTTCTTTTCTTTTCATTTCCTTTTTCAGATTTCTTTTTCTTTTCCCTAGGGGTTCCCCCCCAGGACCTGCCAATATTCGAAAGTAGGGCCAGGGTGTATTTAATCGGAGAAGTGCACGGACCCAGTATTACCGCTGGGTAATACTGGGTCCGTGCATTATTATAGATAAGAAGAAAGCGCTACCTGCGGGTGCAATCAGGAAATGCATCTTTTTATATAAAGCATAGAATATATTGCATCTCATGATATACGAATTTATTCCATTGAATTTGGTATGCTATGGCCCTCTGCAAGCTGGGGAAGCTGCCAGAGCTCACCCCTATTTGTGCCTCGCTGGAAACCCTCTATATACTTTAGGTATTGTGTGGCTGAGTACACTCACAGTAAGTCGTCAGGATGCGCTATCGCCGCCCGGCCTGCATATTACCGACCTGACAGTCGGACCCCAATTGGCCGTTTCGAGTCTCCTCTCAGCAAGCTCCAAATGAGGAAAAGAGAATGTTGTTCAGGGACACATCAAGAGCCTTAGATTGTGCATTTGACCAACACTGCCCCTGGCATGCGCAGGACAGAATATAAAATCAGACCGCCCTCTCCTCTATCTTCGAAGCTTATATGTAGCAACACGCAGGCTAGAAAGAGTTCTATGGGAGATATGCCATGAGACCAACACCAAAGTCCAGTCCTATTTCAAGCCAACTTCCTACCCAACTTGTTCACATCCAGCAAGCACAGGTCCAGAGCTTGCACTATCGCTACTCCTGCGCAAATTTTGTTCGCGCATCCCTCTAATCCTCTTCTAAGTGTGCCGCAAAAGGTGAAATCCGAACAAGCAAAAGAGGCTCGAACAAAACATCCATGGTGTGTTTAGTTGATCCCTTTGTGTTATGACCCATCCAACATGCAGGTCACGGAACACGCTCAACCAGGTGTCATGACTCAACATCAGGACAATCAACAAGGATTACGTAACCCAGGGTTAGGGCTATGACAGGGATGGATCATTGGATCACCAGATGATCCAATGAGCCAGGATCACCTGGATCAGCAGTGATCCAAGGTGAGCCACACTGAAGAGCTGGATATATAAGGACATGTTCATTACCATTAGATAGATTCGGTACATAGCTCTTCAGTCGTCAATCTAAGTATTCATTTGTCATACAACTGAATAGCCCCAAAGGCAGTGAACACTTGCACTCTCATCAGGACTTGTACGTTTCCGTATTCAAGGACTTACACTTTGACATCGCTCTTGTTAGCATAAACCCAATCAGTACTTAGGAATCTCAGGATTACTGCAGTGCTCATTACACTTTGATTTTGTTCCGAACAAATATCTCTTGAAAGGTGTACTTATAAGCATCGACAAATATTTCTCCCGAGGTCGCTGTCTGACACTTGTTATTACAGACAGATGACACCAGATATTATTTGCACGATCGTGTTTGGTATCGTAGCTTCAATTCTGGCTGTCATCGGCATTTTCCAAGCTCAGTGTAAAGGACACAAGAAGAGTGAGTAAAACGTGCAACAATACAACACGCTGTGTTCAAGCACCACAGTAAAAAAAAAATAAGAAAAAAAAAATGAAATGAAAAAAAAAAAAAAAGAGCCTGACGCTATAAGACAGGACCAGATCTGGAAGCGCATCCGATGTGGTATTGGCGACAACAGCCCCCGGCGGCGGCGCTTGGCCGTCCACAACGCAACCAGACGTTCCCACTGCTTGGACCAAGCACCAGCCTTATCAATCCGACCTCACAGGGCCAACTAGATAGAGAATAGAAATGTCGAAGAGAAGGTATATAGAGAGAGGGAGAAAAAGAAAAAGGGAAAGGGAAAGGGAGAGAGAAAAGAAAGCGAGATGGAGGGACTGCTGTGAGAGGCCCAATAGGTCACGGGTTAAGTAAGCCAAAGCCGGCCATTTCTACGTGTGAAAAATGGGGCATATTTAACCCTAACCCTCTCTTTTGGCTCGTTTATAAACCGTCTGAGAGCGTGGTATGGTCACTTAGAAGATCTTCCTTTTGTTTAGATAGATTCAATCTCAACACTCATTCTGCCACTTCCACACGCTCAGTCCATACGTTTCTCATTACTACGTACACCTTTTGTACATCCAACCCAAAGCCCCGGCTTGCCGGCCATGATTCCTCGGCCTCTCGTGCTCTCTTCCGTTTACCTTCCGTTTCGACCTCTCATCCGGCCTTGCCAGCTGCTACCTCACCATTTGAGAGGCGCAGCCCGGATATGCCTTCAAGAAGCGCGCATTCAGCCCCCGACTACTTAATACTTAAAAGTTCCCCATTCCTATCCTGCTTTGCCTACTGCTTCCCTTCGCGCTTCATCTCATCCTTCATCTAGCTTGCTGCTGGTCTGTCTCTCTGTCTCTCGCTTCCTTCTTGATGCTCTAATCATGCCTCCAAAGCCCTGGTTGCTGTTCCCCCCCCCCCCCTCTTCCCCCAAGAGTCTGTTCAGTTCCTTGCCTAGTCTCTTTTTCGAAAGCTATTATTATCCTTTTGATTAACTGCCAGGTGTCTCGCTAAATCAGGCGGCATCGTTAGTACACACCGCAGCCGCAGCTATAAAGCGAGGATGCTTTGAGTGAGCCGCTGTTTAGGCGACGGTGGAGGACAGATCAAAGTGGTCATCGGCTGATATCGCATAAGAGCATTTTCAGGAACTCAAGTAATATAACAATCGTGCCTTTCGCGTTACACATCAAGGTTGCTTGCTTCTCTAACTGATCATGTTGGCCGCTAATGTAACTAGAAGGCCAAACGAGTCGGCGTAAGCATACCACCTGTCATGTTGTTTTCCACCCGTTTCCTTCAACTCAGTAAGGTCACTATTTCTCAGCATTCCGTGCATAGCGTTCTTATGGAGGTATTCTGTATAGTCAACTGCCCAGTCGATCTCGTTCTCGGCATGCCACAGCTTCATTGGGGACGGTGCAGGCGAGGAAGAATACTCGGGCATAGCCCAAGACGGTGTCGTGATTTGTGCATGCAGAATGCCGTTTATAATAAGTACAGCAGTTGCAGTTCTTATGAATCGTGTCAGCTAGGCCCTCTTAACTTGGTGATATTCGTCTGGCACCACACACACACACACTTACCGACGACGCGATTCGAAGAATACCCAGTCCTTCCACATGATCATTTGACCCGTAAGTTCATCAGGGCTGATGAGCATACCAAATTTTTTGGTGATATGCTGGCATATTGCCTTCATCTCTCTATTAGTGAGTGCTCTGGCTTTTAAAGGGGTTTGCACCACGCCTGCTCACATTAATTGAGGCCAGAAGTTGAGTATCAAAGTTGGTATAGTCGCGGCGTCCTTCGATAATTCTCAGGAGGATATAGACAACGAGAGATTGCAGCGCCTCCAGAACCTCCCACTTGTTAAACCCGTGGTACTTTTCGCGTTGGCTCTAGTCAGCAATATGGTCCTCACTAGTTACTAACCCGGATTGAGGGGTTCTATATGTACTTCGTTAAGGAGTCGCTCCTGTTCGATCCGGATCAGCCCCCAGATCAAGCTCTTGTTCATCCGTCGGCCGTGCAGCATCGTCTTCGATAGTTTCAGGGCAGCATCGAGGGGACTCGGATTTGCCTTGTCATCTTCAGACAAATACTGATATTTCGGGTGGATGAAAGGAGGGACAGAATCCCGGTTGACCATCATATAGGGGTAGGAACGTAGGATGTGCAGGGCAAGGTCGGCGGTAAGCTCAAGCTCCGGCTCTGAGAACTTGCGTCGTTCAAACAACGAGGAAGGATCTCTATAGGCCAGTGAAACTAGGCTTGAAGACGATGGTCGAACTGATTGCCCTGGGAGAGTGTTAATATTGGACGAGTACTGTAGCGCGCCACTGATGCTAGAGGCGTCGACATAAGGTCCGAGAGGATTGCCTTCAGCCGAACCAGTCGTTAGATCAGACAAATGTGACCACTCAGGTCTGAATATGTCATTTTCCCAAGTAAAGGCCGCGAGAGAAAGGTTGTTGTTCGTGGGTATCTCTTCAGGCTCAACAGAAAGGTTGTCGAGGCCGGGCCTAAAGTCTTGTAGAGACTGGGACGGAGTGTCCACGGTAGGTTCGCCGGTGAGCTGCAAGGAGGCCGTTCGCATGAGGCCACCGCCATCTGTTTCAATGGCTAGGTTGGCTACATTTTGGCCGTTCAAAGTGCCTTGATATGTACACAAGACGCTTCTTGAGGCGCATCGAGAGCAGCCTCCAAGGCCTGAGCTGCAGCGGACCTTGGACCGCACGCATTCATCACAGGCCTTCCTTCTAGGAAGGGGCCCTGATTGGTGTTTCTTGCGGCAATATGAGACATGCTTGCTCTTGGCTCGTGCTACATAGTGTAAGTCCAGGTCACTTGGCCGCGCCGGTAATCTCTTACAGTTGGTACCGTTGGTGTAGAGCTTTTTACAGATGGGACAGTGCAGTGCACTCCTCCGGGTCATCTGCTCCTCCATTTGGGCGGGATAAGGCTTGTTGTCTCCGGGACTCGGTAGGTGTATCGGGGAAGGAGAAAAGGTTCCTCCCAACTGACTACGGAATTCCGTGGTAAGCCACAGGCACATGCCACTTGGATTAATAATGGCAATACACTTAGGTAAGCATAGCACAATGTACTGAACCTATAATATCAAGTACCCATTTTAATGGACAAAAGACTTTGCATCCCTGCTATGGCCCTCTGTGTGTTCCACTCGCTACAAGCAAGCTTAACTGTACTGTACCGTAGAGCTATACATATATATACTTTCTTACGCAGCCGGCAAACTTACCAGAAACAAGCATCTTTACACCTAATTAACTTTGATACAGCAGTACCTGTGGTATTAAAGTTTGTACGCACTTGCGGCGGGTAGGAAGTCCATGCACTTCCGAGGTTCGTGGAGGTGAGTTAATAATCTAGGGGAGGATCGATGGGACAGTTCCGAGATATGTTAGCAAATTTTCCGGAGATGTCCCACGGAGCATGTGTTTGAGGATTATCTTGTATGCCTTGTAGATTGAGACTGGCTTCAAGGCTAGCCCAGAGAAAAAGTATTTAAAAGGAGGCATCGGTCAATGGCCAGATCTAGCAATACTCTGCATGTTCAGTCCACATCGGTTATCTCTGACAGAATCTTTTCGATTTTGCCCGCAAACATGACTGCTCCTTTTTTCCCATCACTTACCAAGGTGTATCATGGCGAATCTTACCCAGCCATATCACCATCGCGCCCTGAGCTTTCAGCAAAAGGAAAGGTTGTTGTCGTCACCGGCGGTGGCAGTGGCATCGGCGCCAGCATCGCAAAGGCCTTTGCAGCCGGCGGAAGCACCAAGATAGCTATTATTAGCAGGACTGAGAAGAAACTTGTCGCGACCAAAGATGCTATCGAAAAGGAGTTCTTGGGCACCGAAGTTCTGGCCGTGCCTGCCGACATCACCAACGCGGGGCAGGTTAATGACGCTTTCGCCAAGATTGGCCAAACCTTTGGCAAGGTCAATGTATTCGTCTGTAACTCCGGGTTCCTGCCAGCTACCCAGCCTGTACTCAGCTCAGGTTTCGATGTGCAGGAGTGGTGGACCGGATTCACCACCAACGTTCTAGGAGCGTTGTACTCGGTCCAAGGATTCAGCAAACATGCAGCCGAAGGAGCCTGTATTCTGCACATCTCAACTTGCATTGCCCATATGCCACCGCTTGAACCTGGTATGTCTGGCTATGCCGCAAGTAAAATGGCCGCGACAAAGTTATTCGACTACTTAGCGTTGGAAAATCCCGGGCTACACATCGTCAACATTCAACCCGGCCTCATCGAGAGCGAAATGAGTCGCAAGAGCGGGCATCATGGCACGGATCACAGTAAGTCAACTGACATCTTCTTTTTGCTTTCCTCGCTCCATCCATTTCTCTATCAAACTAGTCAAGCGCTTTTAAGCCACCATGGAAAACGAAACTAACAGTGGAGCAGTTGATTTGCCTGGCCACTTCTGCTTGTGGGTAGCTAGCCCCGAAGCCTCCTTTCTCAGGGGCAAGTTCGTATGGGTGAACTGGGATGTGGACGAGTTGAAGGCTAGAAAGGAGGAAATACTGAGCACCGATCTACTGGATACGAAGCTCGGCGGAGTTTCTTTTGTGGGCTGGGAAATACCATCATAAATAGCAAAAAAGCTCTGAGCAACACCTAGTGGGGTTTGATCTAAAGAATTGAGTAGTATTTTCACTATGCAACCTCGCATGTGTCTTGTCTTCTAATGATGGGGAGCAGGCCCAGTCGCTCTTATAAGAACAAGATATAAAATACCGATTGTACGTGGAGGACCACTCCTTGAGGGTTCTGATCAGAGGTAAGAGGGGGGGGGGTAGCGCCGCGCCCGTGATATAGATATAGGAGGTGGGGGTGGAGATGGTGGTCAACCAATATTATATATAAAAGAGGTGTGTAGCATCAGATATCGTACAAGATTTGTTCACAACAGATCCTCATATAGTGTCTCGACTATCTCAGCTAGGCGGACTTGAGAGTATATACGGCAATCGATGTCGTATAGTTGCGATGGCAGCTTCTTCGTGCTGTATTGCTTAGGCAAACCTGTGGGAAATATATAGGTGCAGCCAGTTCTGAGAGACTGGCGATCGTCTTTTTCCCCGACACCTTCACCTCAATCGTTGCTACCGCAGCTATTCGTAAATCCTCCTGCCACCTACACCACCTTGATATTCGAAAGGCATCCAGCTGAAACCCATATAAGATCATCAAATATCGCCTTCCATCCGTAACCTAAACTCTTTCATAAAATCCTCTGAAAAATTTATAGACGTGTACGATGCTTGTTGCACGAAAGCACTGAACGGCATGCCTGTATTCTATGATAATGTCGTTAATCTTCTTATGTGTGTGATTCGTGGTCGCTATAGTGAATTAGACGGTGATATGGGTAAAATAACGAGGAGATGCAGCCGGGAAGATAAAGACTACTGACTGAAAAAAGACGTCCTAGTGGCTAATGGAGAGAAACTTTGGTATCAGGAGATCAATATTGATATATCTATTCAGGCTGGAATAACGCCCAAAATGTTGGGCTCTGCGATGACAGCTTCGATGTAATGAGCACTGCAGTAGTCCGAAGATTCCCAAGTACACAAAGGGTTTATGCTAACAAGAGCGGTGCCAAGTACAGGTCTTGAATACGGAAACGTAACCGAGATCTGAATGCAAGTTCTCACTGCCTTTGGGGCTACTGGATTGTAGATGTAATTCATCACTTAGATTGACGACTGAAGAGCTATGTGCAAGACCTATCTATGTGGTAAAGATCGTGAGGTTATATATCCAGCTCCTCAGTATGGCTCGTTGGGATCGCTCGGTATATACTCCGAATTGACTGTTGACTCTTCATTCTCAACCATTGTGAGGGCATTCGTGGTGTGACTCTTTGATTCACAACATGCTGTCACCTACACTTCGCGGTCACTGCGGTTTAGAAACCCATTGTCGTTGCAGCACACTAGAGATGTAACCGGCACCAAAGGGGGAAACGTTAGACCAAGGTTAGGCTTAACCAGAATCCTCGGCCAGTCGACTATCAATCAAGGTATCAACATCCAACAGCTGCAGTGATTATTACAGCATCCGTTCTTCCCTCCTCTGGTCACGACAGAAGCATCTTCAATCAAGATACACCCATGATACCATTCATGGTAAAACCGACATTCTCATTCCGTCAGAGTTAAGTAAAAGATGATGCCATAGACGTACATACTGCCTACTACTAAGTAGAAGTCGTACTACATCCTATCCTGTTGGGACAGCGGACACAGAATACTAAAGTATTGATCATCTCACACAAAGATCTCAACAGGAAGACAAAGGCCTAGTGAAACGAACCATAGGACTCGGGTTTCTGATCCCAATGCCCACTGCAAATCACCCATCCCGCTACTACACTGCAATAATTCCTACTGTAGGAGTAGGCGCCTGCCCAGCCAGGAGTCGCGTCACCCGCGATTTGTTTTTCTCCATCAGGACCCGAGAATGAGGCAATAAGATCAATAATTGGACCAAGACACTCCAAACTCCGACCGATATTATGAGAGATACCCATGCTTGCAATGTTAGATGCTAATTCTCGGCTTGGATTTGTGTACGTGAAGTCCGCGCTCCGGAATGGAACAGTCGGCTCCGGCGCGCCCATGCTTCATTCCTGAGCCTCCAAGGCCGTCCTTGTGATCACGTTCGAGAGAGAGTCTCGTGTGTCTCATATTCATTACAGTAATGATCTTTTCTTTCCAAGGTTCTTTTTTTCTGTGACCATTTTTTGAGTGATCTGAGTTGCCACAGAACGCGTATAAGAAGGCTTCAGATCGCCCTCGTGCCTTCTCCATGCTTCCTTCTCCCTCCGAGTTCATCTGCCTCCTTTGCCAGTCAGTCACTCTTTTTGGATCACCAGTCGCTCCTTACTACATATAACACACATACACACACACACACACACACAACTTCCCAGTCGCTCGTTTCCAGCACTCACCGACCATGAAGTCCTCCGCTCTGGCCCTTCTCAGCCTCGCGGCCCTCGGAGCCGCCCAGACAAGCCTGCCCAGCCTCGCGTCGCTCGAGGCCCTCGAGGAGAGCTACGACAGCCAGTTCCCGGAATGTCCTCACGAATGTTGGCTTCCCGCAGCCGCGTCCGTCGGATGTGAGGATGACGACTTTGCCTGTGCCTGTGCCTGCGATGAGGAGATCCAGGAGGCTGCCGCGAGCTGCTACTCGACCTGCAGCACGTCAGATCTTGCTGGTGAGATAAACCCCCAACCCTTTCACATCTTGATGACCTTATGTGTGTGTTATATTTCTTTGCTTCTTTTCTGATCACCAGACACATCCAGCTGCCAGTTCGCTCGGCGAGGCCATCTGCAGCATCCAAGCCCTCATCGAGGCCTTCCCGCCCGCCACGGCTCTCCCCTCTCCGGTCTCGAGCTCGACCGGGCGCTACCACCACCACCATCTGGCGTCCTCCTCCGTGGCCCCCGTCTACAAGCCCAAGCAGAACAACCTTGTGACCACCGTCGTGGACTGCTTCGTCACCGTGTGCCCTGAGCCCACCACCTTCACCGTCAACGACGTATGCTACACTGCTACCTCGTCCAACCAGGCCATCACGGTCACTGACTGCCCTTGCACCATTGAATCGGTAAGACCCTCCCATCCTCATCTTTGAACTGTCAACCTCTTCACACATTTATCCGTGCCTACCAAGACACGCCCAGTCAACACCCAGCTAACACTTCACCTCTCACCTCTTCAACAACAACCAGGAGTACGCCTCCCCAGCTCCAACCGGCCCCCCAGCCGTGGCAACCGGCAAGATCGTCGTGGCCTCCGCCGCCGCCGCCGCCATCCAGCTCCCCCCCGTCCTGTCCGCTGCTCCTCCCCCAGCCCCGGTCCCCGCCCCTGCCGCACCCGCCGTGCAGCCTGCCGCCGCCGCTCCTGCCGCAGAGCAGCCCGCCGTCACTAAGCAGGGCGCCGCAGCAGCAGCCGCCAGCGCCGGTGCCCAGGCCGCCGCCAGTGCGCAGGGTGCTGCTGCTGGTGCCGCTGCTGGTGCCCAGGCTGCCGCTGGTGCGACCGCCACGCCCGTCACGACCTATGTTCAAGCTGGTGGCAACATGAACGTTCCTCGTGCCGCCTTTGGGCTGCTGGCCCTGATCCCCTTGGGTATGGCCATGGCCCTGTGAGGTGGACAAGAAGGAGAAGAGAGGCTCGATTTAATATATAATGCCGAGGCACCCATCGGAGAAAAGGTTCAAGTGGGGGGGGATAGGAAAACCCGGGGGGGTGGAGGAGGGGGAGGGCAGCATCATACTGTAAAAAAAGTATCTGCTAGGATAACTTTTTGGAAGAAAGATACAGATAAAGGAAGGAAAGGCAGTAGTTCAATTCTCAAAGTGTCTGTATATACAGGACCAAACCTAATCCTTGGGCCGAGCCCGACAGCTCAATTGTTTCTTTTTGAGGAGTCAAGGGATAAGCGGTCCCTGGAATTTTTGAGTTAATACAGAATTTTATAATCTTTTCAGTGGGTAGCTTCGAGGCATGATAATATTTTTCGAGTTGCTTCTTTTTATTATTATTTTTTTATTAAAAAAAAGTGAAATACAATTTGAAGCCTGCGCTATTGTGATGATTTTCGTTGTTGCAGATTATGATTTTTGTGTGTGATGGCTTGTAGTCTACTTACTGTTCAGAAGGTACTAGAGTAGGTGGGATTTGTTCAACTGAGTAGAGGGTCTTGACTTACATTATGGTATAAAAATAATCCTAGAAGCTGCGTGAAGGGTATGAAGATGATGAGAATAGAGTATGTGGGATTACCTAGGTGATAAAAGACACACCAAGTGATGGAGATGAAACTCACCCCTGCCCTGCCATAAATACTTGAATCCAAAAAACCAAGAAAATGAAAATAGGTATACACATGTAATTCCCGAGCCAACAACGCCTGTTCTCCACTAATATTCTTCACCAAGACCGGAATAGATGCAAACAAAGAAAAATGCTCTCCCAAGACAAGCCAAAAAATGGTGCGTAAATGGAAAGAAGATGGGAGAAAATGCCCCAGTGCAGATTCCACAGAGAGATGGACCGACACCAACCAAGTATTTTCAACAGTCCTTGGTAGCGTCACCACTCGTGTTGACCATCAGATTCATCCTCACTCTCATCCTCATGGATATGGAATCCACTACTCCCGACCCCGGCCTCGTCCCCTTCGAGACCGTGCGTCATCTCCCTGCCCCCGCCGGCGGCCAGCAATTGCCATGCTCGCTGGGTGCTGGCATATTCTGATGGCTCGGACGAGGTATCGCTGCCGTCATCCATCTCGTCCCCTTCTTCAGCCTCACGAGGGTTGACGTTCTCTTCATCCGACATGGCATTGTCTTCGATGCCAGGCCAGACCTCGTCCTCGGGGCCCTGTGGTTGTGACGACGACTGCTGTTCCTGCAGGGGTTGGTTGTGTGGTTGTCCCTGTGATTGCGATGAGCGGCGACTGTGGTGGTGGTGGTGGTGGTGGTGGTGGTGGTGGTGGTGGTCAGAGTCGCTCTCTATGTTATCGAGCATGTCGTTTTCATCTTCGTAGACATCAATGTCGGGGTCGTCGTCGTCATTGTTGTCTGTAGAGCTGCCATGGCTATCGTCAGAGGCCATGTCCTCGTCCGCATCCTCGAGCAGCTGAACACTGCGGTTTCGTAATCGCTGTGACGAGTCTTCTGGCGGGGCATTGCTGAATGGGGTGGCGTAGGCAAAAGAAGTCATACGGCGCTCGCCTCGAACCGACTCCTCGACGACCATGTTCTGAAAGAAGGGTGCTACGCTGGGGCTGTGACTGTATGACCGATAGCTGTGGCGTGGGGTGTGTTGGAACCGGATGGACGGTGACCGAGTGGCCCTCCGTCTATCTTTTGTCACCATAGATGTTGGAGGAGGATTGGTGATCAAGGAGAGACGAGGACTAGGGCGACCAGGCACGAGGGGTGAAGAGTGACGCCCGTTGTTGGACCTGGCGCACGACGACTTTCGGCGACTGCTGCGCGGAGATGGTAGGACTGGAGAGTGAATAGGTGCTGGTACCGAGACGGCCCGGATGGAAGGCGGCCGGGAGCCTCTTCGCTCCCTTTGAAGGAGCGGTGACTGACCTCGCATGAGTATAGGGCTCATCGAGGACATGGTGTTGGAGGGCGCAGTGAAGAACTGCTGTGTGGAACCGTCCGACGTCCTGGAGGTAGTGAACGCTCTCTCACGGGCCTGATGTAAGTCCACAGGGAGCAGGCGAGGGCCCGAAGGTTCATCAAGGCGAGCATTGTATTGCCAGTATTCCTCGAGGGCATCAGCTTCCGGTATCTCGGAGCCGGCGTTGCTGCCCTGCGATTCGGGATAGACGCGCGTGAGCTCGCGAAGCTTCTGCCAAGTCCAGCCAGGCTCCACAGCCCTGTAATTTGACAGGTGGCTGTCCTGAAGATATGCCTCGGGCTGGGTGATGTACAGCCGATGTATGCCCGTCGCCTTCATGACAACGTTCATCAAAAAGGCAGTGTCCCACGAGACAGGTGTCACAAGCTCCGCCGGGGACAACAAGCGAAGCCGAGAATCCTTATGCACTTTTCGAAGCGGTACCCACGGGTGTTGAAAGCCGAAGAACCTCTCGACCCGTGGATCGGAGGCGTAAGGGGATCTGGGGTCGGCAGGACTGGGCATCAAGCGCAGGATGCTCTCGAAGGCATTTCCCACTGCAAGCTGCACACTCCGAGCATCAGGGCCCCGGACTGATACGGTCTTGATCAAGCCTCGGCTTCTCAAGCGCTGGTCGATCATGCGGCCGGGAATGCATGCCCTAGGCAGCAGCCATGCCGAGTCTTCCCCGGCCCATTCGTCACACCCCGCAAGTGCCTGTGGGTCTGGTGTTGCTCTACTGTTGGTGTTGGGTGTCTGCACCCATTCGTCCCGTCCTGCAGACAGCCGAGGTGTCTTGAAGTCTTGCGCCGCTTGCCAGACTCCCTTGAGGGGAAACGGGAGGAAGACCACCTCCAGCGCCCAAGGAGAGCTGTAAGTTGGCATGGAGCATGCCGAGAGCTGGTTGACGCGGGCCTCTAAGGCCTCTAGCTGGCTGCTCAAAGCTGTGCGACCAGCAACAGCCGCCGCTGCATCGGCGACGGGGCCAGAGACAACACTGATGGTGGCGTCGTCATCGCGTTGGGTAGCGGGGCGACTGCCACCAACACTCGTCGTATCTTCGTTGAGCTTCTTCTCGGCATCGTCCATACGGCTTTCGAGTTCCGTCACCCGGAGGTCAATCAGGTCGTGTCTATCCGAGCACTCGTCGTGAGCCGCATCATAGATAGACGCAGTCTCTAGTCTGTCGAGTCGTTGTTCGTGTCCGTCAACGGTATCTACTAGGCCTTGCAAGGTCTCAGCATCTCGACCGGCAGGCCGGGCAGGAGAGGCAGGCGACGATTCCATGCCGCGGAGCAGCCCAGGGGTCAGAGTCTTGGTTCCAGATCCGACAGCCATACCGTCTTGAAGGGAACGGCGTGCTGGACTTGACGCCGGCGCAGATGCGACGCCCTGGTCTGGATTTTCGCTGCTGATATGATCACGATTCTTCAAGGGCACACTACTTAGTGTGTCCAGTCCCTTCCCGCCGAATGGTCTTAGGTATCTCAATGAGCCGGAAGTGGTGGTGGAAGCTGCTTGTGAGTCTGGCAAGAGACATTGAGAGGGCAGAGGAGGCAGAGGAGTCTGGCCTCCCTGCGTAGACAACACATTCTTCCAGCTCATGGTATCCGGCATAGAATCATTATACTGTGGTGGTGGTCCTGCTGGGTTGGCCGGTGGCAGGTCCGTATCAGGTCCTTGGTCCGGCGGGAATGGGTCAAAGTTGAATGTAGTAGGGTCCATAGCAGCTGCGTCCATACTGTTGGGCATATGAAATGAAGCGAAGTCCTGGACTGGGCTCAGTGGTGCCCTATTTGATTTTGGCCGCTCATTTTCCTGTCCACGCATGCTGTCCACCACCGGTGCGGATGTGGGCTGTCCTTGGGTATTCTGAACATCATCGTGGAAGCAGGCATGGTGCGAACACATACACCAGCCCGTATGGTCCACTGACGAGTACCCGGCGCCAGTACTCTGACGGCTCCAGAAGCGGCGGCAGCCGCATCTTGGTCCATTTGGTCCATGGGTCAGATCGACGAAGTTGCAAGGTCCTCCGGGCAGGTTAGGGTTCGTAGGTGGAGGCGTGTTCCTAGCGGCGGCGCCGCCGCCATCATTGAAGATGTCAAATGGTGAGAAAGAGGCATGGAGGGGAGGGGGTGGAAACGGGGTAGCGGCCATCGAGCACGGCTGAGCTCATTCCAGTCCCTACGGTTTCTTTAGATGGGGCCAGCGTGAAAGACGGCGCCAACACGGGGGCGCGCGGGATGGTTCGGGTCGGGTCGAGGAGGTCGAGGTCGAGCTCTGGTTCGAAGGTCGAGAGGTCGAAATGGGAACGGTGGTAGGAGGAGATGAAGTGGTCGCGGGGAGCTGAGGCGTAATATATAATGGGCGACCCAAACCAGCACAGCTGGGTCGCATGAGGGGGAGAAGCGAGCTTAGCACATCGCACGATCTCTATACTGCTACCATTGTCAGTTCTCCAGTCTGTGACACACAGAGTGCATGCACCCGTGGCGGGTTGTCGTCCGGCTTCGAGGGGATCCTGAGGCGGGCACTGACCACATTGGGAGAATTGGAGAGCGGTAGATGCTGCAACAGGTATTGGCGACACTGGGTATTTATGCGTCGAGAAGTCGTGAAGACGATTTGAGACGAGGCGGACGATGGCGCAAATGCGATGATAGCTGGAGCGTGAATTGCGAAACGCAGGCGACTGGAGGAAAAGTGAGGCGCAAAGGGATCCAGTCAATCGTATCGATATCGGGTCCTTGGGTCAGAGCTTATGCCTGTTAGAGTATGTGCTCAACCAGGGGAAGAGCATGAAGGCAAGGTAACAAGCAGGATGACGGATGAGGGAATGAGTGGGAGGTGCTGTAGTGATAGGCGAGAAGCATAGATGAGTGGACCAGCGAAGTGGAGGAGCGGGGAGGGGTGTCCCTCCTGCAGTGCTACAGATTGGTGATAGGCGGGAAGGGGAAGGATGGGGGCCGATAGAGGCCAGGATTTGGGGGGACAGCAGGTAAAAGTATCGCCCTACAGTTGTATAGCCTATAGCCTTGTAGGCATCAGGGTTGCCCAGGTTCCCTCCTCACCACGCACCCCTTCTCTCCTCCCTCGGTGTTTACTACCACCATAATAAGTACCGGAACGAGGCCTCGACCCTTATCGAGGGAGACACAAGGGCTACAAACATAACATAATGGTACCCTGCATTGACTCCATCCCAGGTCTGCATCATGTGCCATCAACATCCCAACCCTTTAAGGCTTCAATAACATTGCGAACCGCTATGAATGGCTGACTTGCCTAGCCATGACGCCAGACAGACGCGTGAGCCCGACCTACAGGGCCCACAGGTGCAGAAATCAGTGGCTCTTAGTGGCCCGCCCCGTCCCGCTGGCAAAACACACCAACACCATCAGCACCCCTGACACGCCTTCTTGGCTTCCGCCTGGTCTGATCTCATTGGACAGAAGCCTCTTAAAACCCCTGCCTCTCACGACGCGTATCCGTGCAGCTAGCCAAGTATAGTAGCTTGCATGAGATGCTGCACTCCCTTCACCACAAGGTCATCACATCACAAAAACGAGGACGCCTTCCGAAAAGAGATACCTGCACTTCTGCAAGGCTCTGAATGGCCCGAAGACGCTGCACATGGATAGCCTCATTCCATCTACACCCTGTTATGACTCTTGTTATTCCTAGCCTGGCACTTCCTCGGCGCCATGCTTGCAAATCTATAGCTTGCAGATGTTCATCATCCTATATGTTGAGGTCTTGAGGGATCAGCATCGATAGATGGTCTGTCCGCTCATTGATTGTTAAGCCAATTTGCATATGTGACAAATGCCTACTGTCTGCCCCCCCCCCCCCTTCTTCCCTTCCCTCAGTACATACAGCTTACAAGTTACCGGTAACACATGCATGCAGCCTACTGAGATTACTCACTCTTCAATTCCCTCCCTCCCCCCCCCCCCCCCAAAGGACTCATTCTCATCCAGAACAACACATTTGATAGGTCAATGGCACCTTTTCAGGGACTACGCAGTCTGTGATACATGTCCAAGGCTGTAGATTCCTGCCAGGTTCTTGCCAGACTTGTGTGCTTAGAAATAACATATTCTAATTTTGGAATATCTGTCGAGTCATTTCTTGTGTTATGGAATATTAAGGAGAACGATTAAGTACTAACTAGGGAGGAGAAAATGCAATAACATTGAGGAAAACAGAGGCCTTCCCGAGACAAGTGGAATGCGACAGACAACTGATAACATGGACTATGACTCTCAAGTAGGTGTCTTACCATCCCGTTCTTTCCGTCATAGCCTTATAAAGTCCTGGAGTCTTCTTTTGCTATTGTCTTGTGCTCCCTCAGCCGCGTTATAGAATCGTGTAGATCATCTTGCACGCGAGGAACCTCGAATACTTTCCATATGCTGTAGGTCATTTTCATCTCGTGTTTTTGTTCCTGCTTGTATTTGTTGTTCAATGAACCAAGTCTTTCTTCTCGCCAGCACGTAGCATTCCACCCTGCAAACCCTCATAGCCAGCCGAGTCAACCAAACAAAAAACATCATGAGACCTGGAACAAAACATCCTATCCCTTGCCAACAATTCTCAACAACAATCAACAAAGTCCCACCTCCCAAATGAATGTAGAGCCCGAAATGTCAATTTTCATTCCCCCTTCATGATCTCCTGGCTCCCATGAGCCCAGCAAATCCTCCTCCCCCTTCGCCAGATCCAAATAACCCCGCGAACCCTGACAAAAGGCTATCCGCAGCCGGCGAGAACTCCTCCCCAGCTCGGAAATGCTACGTCACACCGCTCACAGTCTCCGAAGCAGTCGCCCCGCCCCCGTGGACCAGTACGCGCGCAATGCTGATCAAAAGCGTCGTGACCATCCACGAGATCGTCTCGACCAGGCCGGCGTGGTCGGTTCTGGCGACCGCGCCATTCAGGTCGACGGTGGCGTCGTCAGTGGCGCTGGACTTGAAAAAGGTGTGGTCGTGGGGGTGTCGATGCCGGTGATTAGACGGTGGAAGGCGTCGAAGATGGCCTCGCGGGTGGTGAGGCCGGGGAGGATGGCAGGGAGGGTTGGTAGCGGTCAGAGAGACATTGTTTGGGCTGGTCGAAGACACTGAACAAGGAGTGAATGATACTTGAGATAGAACTGAGTTTGTTTGGGTAGAGTGACTGAGTTAGGCCTGTGAGTATAAAGTTGTGTTGCGTGCGGTGATGTTCTTGTCCTCCCAACCGTTTCCTGTTCTGCGGCGGGGCGGGCGGTATGGATATACTTTCTCATTCACCACCATGCTCACGGTCCAGAGCTGAGATGCAGGCAGCCCAGACCGACCTTCGACTCTGGGCATGGCTGGAGCTTATCCCAGCATCACTAAAGGGTTTGTCGCCATGGCGCCACCCCGATGCTCGTCAGGAGTTCGGGATCCCGACAACAATCGCTCCCAAGCCTTGCATTTGTAATGCCTGAACCTCTGACGATATCCACACTAATAGTGACGGGCGTCGTCAATGTCTCTCTACCCTACTGCCGTTGTCAACGCAAGATTATGTGCTGCATACTATTTCATCCAGTCTTCAGGGTACCTGGCCTATTGAGCGTGGCGGAACTGATGAGAGCAATCCTGGCGCCGCCTGTGTTGATCAGGACATTCCAAACACGCGAGAAGGAATCTTCACCTGTGTATTCAATAAGACTCTCTCAGTACTCCCTCATTATTGTGTGAACCTCTCATCCCACAGTAAGCATCCATGGATGGGATGTATCATCACAGGTCGCGAGCATGGATGTGGCAAAAAAAAAAAAAAAAAACTACCATGATATGCGATTGTCCGTTGATAAAACCATGCGTCCAGCTCCTGTCTGAAAATTTCTGATATCCATTGTTCAAGGATTTCTGACGTGGCCAAAGCGTGGTGCGCGCTCTGTTGGAACAGTATACGGTCAACGGGGGTGAGTCTGTATAGGAAGTGCAGGTCTAGGGCATGGATTTGGTTCGGTCTGGAGGCGAACAGCTGATGGCAAGCGAGTCTGAGGACTAATGTCCACTTGAAGAGGGAGCGAGCAGGACGGAGAGGTGACCTTGATTTGCAACACGAGAGCGTCTTTGCCTCTACATTGGATTGAAAACATCTTTGGAGTGTTTAAAGCCGGATACAAACGGTTCTGACTCAACTTTATATAATAGAAAACAGAGAGGGGGGGGGGGGGGACGATGGACATTGTCCAGCATGTGGGACATTGGAACATGTTTTAGCATCTTGAGCTTGGCGTTTTGTGTTAAGATCGCTAAGGGACCACACGATATACATCTACTCCTTCGCAGGCTCAACAGCCACATAGTGCAGGTAGGCACCCAGGAGCTTGATACCCTCGACGTAATTCTTCTTGTCCAGCTTCTCGTTGATCGAGTGCGCACCGTCCGTCGACGAACCCATGGGCAGCAGCAGCACGTTCTTGCCAGTAGCCTGCTCGAAGGTGAGAGTCACGGGGATACTGCCGCCCTCACGCGTGAAGTCGGGCGCGACGCCCCAGACCCTCTCGACGGCCTTGGCGGCGGCGCTGAAGTTCCAGTGCTTGGGCGAGGCGACCCACCACTTGCCGCCGTGCAGGGGGTAGACCTTGAGGGTGTTCTTGGAGCCAAGCTTGGCAAACTGCTCCTGCACGTACTTGACAACGCACTCGTTGGTCTTGTCTATGTCCATGTCGGGCACGGTGCGGATGCTGAACTTGCCGATGACGTGGGCGGGGATGACGGTCTTGGCGCCGGGGGAGGAGAAGGCGCCCTCGATCCCGTGGAGGGACAGGGAGGGGTACCGCCAGCGGGCCATCAGGGTGGACTTCTTGTCCTCAAAGATGGTCGTCTTGCTGCCGAGCGACTCGTGCAGGTTCTCCATGGTGAAGCTGATGCCGTCGTACAGGGTCTCCTCCTCGGGGCTGACCGGGGCAACCTGCTCCATGATGCCGGGGATCTGGATCTTGCCGTCGGTGTCGACGAGGGTGCCCATCACCCGTACCAGGTCGGTCATGGGCTCCTGGGCCGTGCCACCAAACACACCGCTGTGCAGGTCAGCCCCGGGGCCCGACACCTCGATGCTGTAGTAGTTGCACCCACGCAGACCGTAGGTCAGGCAGGGCTTCTCGGTGCCGAGCCAGTAGTTGTCGCTGATGCAGACGGCATCAGCATCCTTGAAGTACTTGTCCTTCTCCGCCACGATGAAGTCGTCCAGCCCGTCGGAGCCGTACTCCTCCATGCCCTCGAAGCACATGAGCAGGTTGACGGGGAAGTCAACCCCGGCCTTCTGGTGGGCCTCGATGGCGTTCAGCCAGCCCAGCACCGGTCCCTTGTCATCAGTCGAGCCGCGGCCCAGCATCCTCCCGTCCTCGGCAACCGTCAGCGTGAAGGGCTCGGTGGCCCAGCCGTCGGACTTCTCGGCGGGCTGGACGTCGTAGTGGCCGTAGACGAGGATGGTACGCTTGTTCTTGTCGTTGCCATAGCGGGCCACCACGACGGGTGGGAGGTCGAGGTTGTCCTTCCCGTGCTGCTTGCCCAGAGGGCGCAGCTGGACCTCGGCGCCCAGGGCCTTGAGCTCGGTCTCGAGGAAGTGGGCCATCCGCACGACATCGGGACGGCGGGCATCCTCGGCAGAGACGGAGGGGATGGCTACGGCAGCAGCAAGACGCTCGATGAACCTGGGAGCGAGGGTGTCGACCTGGCTGAAGAAGCCGTCGAGTTGAGGAGCGCCGGCCATCTTGCGAGCTTGGTGGGCACGGACTGCTTCGGTGAGATAGCTTCGGGACTGCTGGTTGGGAGCACAGGACAGAGAGAAAGGACTCAAGCTTGTCTTCTTCTTCTTCTTCGTCTTTCTGCTACAAGACAGAGAAGAGGCAAGTCGACGGGGCGGAAGGGCGGAAGTGATCACTCGCGTGATGGGTGGTGGTCGGAGAGCGAGTGTGCGGGGCATCTGAAATAGTTGAGCGTGGAAGAGGAACTCCCCTCCCCATGAGCCGGGCGCAGGACAAGCAGAAGGCTACAATCGGCGTTGTGGAGGGGCTCTGGGGCCTGCTGAGGGGAACACCACGGACCCACCCAGTGCCCGCCTGCAGTGCCTGTTGGCAGGGGGGTGAAGCCCAACCAGGTGCCTGCCTACCTACTTGGGCAAAACTCCCTTTACCCCCCCCCCCCGGGGCACAAGCTACCGTACCTACTTACTTGATGGAGAGTTAAGAGGAGCATCGTGACACGCAGAGGATTCCCACTACGAGATTGAGCAGGTGAGCAGTGGTAAAAGCACTTTCGTCTGTGCCCGTCTAGATCAGGATAGTAACATGTTATTGTTGGATGACACCCATTAACCCATTAAAGAATCCGTATCTAGCTACTGTAATCATGGTATCATAATGGGGATGAAGTCAGATTGAAACGCCTTTCAAGAATCCCATGTCCCTACCATTCATGCCCTTCCCAAGATGAGATATTATAAGAGAGAAAGATGCTGTTCTTGGTATCAAGTCGTTCCCCCTCCAGTGAGGGGGCGATGGTAAGGAAAGCAAAAGAGTAAATGAGAAACGCTGCCGAAACAAAAAAAAATAAAAATGTCAATGGAGAGCCACTGCCAGCATGCAATGCCTCAACACAAAAAGTGACTGGGACGCCACTAGCGAAACCCGTTGGTTGTCCGGCCTTTTCTCATGTCTTGGTTGCTGGCTTTGGAATTTCGACGTTCCGCTACCGTGGCAGCATCCCAGACGCCGGCGAAGATGTCCTCACACTCTTCCTCGTCGTCAGAGTCGAAGACGATGTCTGCCTCGTTCTCACCCTCACTGCTCTCGGCTTCGACAGTGAAGGGGCTGGCGCCATTTGCACCCTCGGACGAGCAGCTCTGTTTCCTACGGTCACCGGGGGTGGAGCCCTTCCTCCTCCCGCCGAGAGACCCCACAGGCGCGGACGAGCTGTACAGGTGGCGGTGCGGGTCCTCCTCTTCCTCGCCGGGCCGGATATCCTCCCAGGTTCGCAGAAGCGCCACCCTCTCCGTCTCGAGGATGAATTTTCCTATTTTGTACTTTTGGGCCTGCTCTCTGGCGTCAACGTACTTCCATCCGATCTTGACACCGCACGTTAAGCAGTTGATGTCCGCCACCACGTGTGCCCCCGTCACCAGGTTCCGAGGCTCGGGACGGCCGACCGAGACGTTGACGAGGTTGGCGCTCTCGCGTGCGATGGTATGGTGACCAGGCGACACGGGCGTGTTGCTGCCGCCGTCGGCGGACGTGGGAACGGAGGCGGCCAGCGGCGGAGACACGAGCAGGGCGCGCCCATGGCGGCCCGTAAACCCCTTGGAGACGATCTGCAGCCCGTAGGCGATGTCTGTGCCGCAAGTGTTGCAGCGAAGGACGTCGGGGAGGCTGCGTGCCAGGCGGCTGCGCGTGGGATCACGGGGGGCTGGCTGCCTAGACTTTGTCTGAGCCGCAACAGGCGCAGGGCTGTCGCCGGCAAGCCCAGGGGTGTAGATCTCAACGCCTGCGGAGGTGCTGGTGGGCGAGCCTGGGCCGTGATCGGCCGAGGCGGTGGAGGAGGGCGAGCTACTGAGCGAAGGGACCTCGTTCAGTGTGGCCGGAGGCGCAGTGGTAGTTGAGCTCTGACGAAGGCGAAAGAAGGGCACTTTCAGGCTTGGGAGGAGGTAGGTTGGAAAGTGAGGTGCCGGGGGGGCTTTATTGCTCGTAGACGAAGGAAACATGACTGTTGCGTTCCACGTGCTGTAAAATCTCTCTGGGAAGGGTCTCTTCAGGGCGACCTGGGCTGTCGTTCTTTCTCGTGGCCGCCGGGGCCGTGATAAATCCAGACGCAGGGTCACGAAATCGGGGCCCTTTCAGGGTTGATAGAGGGAGATTGTCATAACTAGGGAGGAAGAGGCAGCGTCAGGAGAAGGCTGAGATTATGGTCCCGGTTCCTCTTGGACAAGTCGAAGGCTCACGACCGACAAGACTCCACCACACCTGAGTGGAGGGCAGATGGAGGGAAGGACATGAGTGGTCAGTTAGAGCAGAGATCAGATGTACTGTATTTCAATAGGGTCTGGTTTTGGCTTGTGAGTAATAAGCGACGGAGGAATCATGGCCTTTGAGGGAAGAGGGGGGCAGGAGGCACGGAGGGTAGGTCTGGTGTTGCATGACCTCACAAGCTCGCCTTCCCCTCTCCCTGCAACCACTTACACAGCAACCGCGGGAAGCCCCACCGCGCCCCACCAAGTATGGATGTTCTTCTCCCTATCGTGACACGCGATAGGGACTTGCAGCCGTTTTCAGCGCCCACGACGGGGACCGGTCAGGTAAAAGCGATCTGAATGGAATGAATGCGGTAATTGGAGACTCTCATTATTGGATTCTTGCTTGGTCGTCTTGGGCCCTGGCTGTTCCACAATTATATCATCAGTCCCCCAAAGGTACATACCACTAGGACTAGAGTACACAGCAACCTGGGTCAGACGCATTAACTGCACTTACGTAGTACCCACATTCGCCATGAACCCCTGACATTGCCATGTGATGGATTGGGCGCCATGCAGCTGCTGGCGCGAAAGGAGGAATCACGGTGATGATAAAGCTCCTGTGCATGTTTGTGGATTGGAGTTTTTTAGCTGCTGGCAAATCAAAACTGTCTCCCAAGCAGGTGACAAATCATAGTCAAGCATACACACAAGGGAGAGCTGAAGTGTGAGGGGGCTGTGATTAGTGCTGGGAGGTCATGTTGTCTCCTCAGGATTCCGATAAATGCCGGTAGTCTCATCTTCTAGACCACACCGGCTTCTGCCTTTTGTTTCCCCTTCTCTCTATTCTTTCTTTCCTTCTCAGGAGGACAGAGAATGAAATTCCCTGGAAGTCCTAGCTAGTAGATAAAGAGTATTACAGTATGCTCAGATATGTTTGGTACCATAGATCATGATGTAGCTGGAATAGCAACCATGCAGAGTAGCACCAGCCAGTGACCAACAAAATTGTACCAGCAGCAGAAGATGTTGTATCCCTCACCTGGGATGGTACATGAATTGTAAAACCTCCATGCCCGCCCCATTCAGACAGCGTACAAAGATTGGCGGTGAGATCCTAGCAAGCTGGACAGGCGAATCATCGGTGCTTTTAGCAGGATGTCCTGTCCTAGAGTCTCATTATCATCAGGAAATTTGTCCAGGAATCTCTCTGGATGGTTAGATATTCTGTTCATTTTTTTTTAATCTAGACCATCCCTTCTCTCGCTCTATAAAGAGTTGTATTTCATGACCGCAGTAGGTAGACTTGTACACTGTGGTGGGCCGCGGACTCGGAGCTGGCCACTGGTCCCCTCTCTATGAGCGCATCTTGGCATCATAGATCCAGAAATCTAGCCCTGCCTCCATCCCTCCCCCCTCTCATACTGAATGATGAACACAGGACATCGGCCCCCCTCGTCATGCCTCCATCACGCCCACACCTAACCTACACCCTCTCGCTCACCCAGATCGCCCCCCGGCACCCCGCCCTGATCACCCCCGTCAGCAGCCAGTGCGGCTCCGCCTTCTTGGCATCGTGCTCGACCGCATGGTCCAGGTGCTCCAGCTCCTCGTCCCGTATCCTGCGCAGCGTGCCGATCAGCGCCCGAAACTCGTCGCCCACCTCATACCCTTCCGCCTCCCACCGTCCCACCATCTCCAGCAGCACCCGGATCTGCGAGTTGTAGTGATCCCCAATCTCCGTCTCGACAGCCTCCGTGCACGCCATGGCCGCCTCCCGCCCCAGCACCGCCGTCGACCACCCCAGCCCGTACGAGAGCGCCGACCACACCGGGTACATGGCCGTCGGCCGCACGCGGTGCCGCGCCAGCAGCGCGTTAAATGTGTCCAGGTGGCCCTCCTCCTGCTCGTACATGTGTCGCATCAGCGGCCGCAGGTGCGGGTGCCGCCGCACCAGGGGCGGTGTCTGCGCCGTGTAGATGAGTGTTGCCGCCAGCTCGCCCGCCTGGTTGACGCGCAGCGCCGACGAGAGGTAGTCGCGCTGTGCCTGCGTCAGGGGTTTGCGCCGGGTTCTGTCGCCTGTTGCTGTTGCGCCGCTGTTCGTGCTGCTCGCGCCGCTGCTGGGCTGTGCTGGGGGGTTGACATCGGCCCGGCGGGTGGGTGTGGTTGATATGGAGCGTCTCGAGGTTTGGAGGAAGAAGGCGGCGGGTGCGAGAAAATCGTGGACGGAGGTTCGTGGCGGGGCCTGCAGGGTGCGGCGCTGTGCCTGTCGGAGCATTCTAGCTGACGACGCCATGTTCAGATATGTTGTGTGGTTCTTTGCGCCGCCCCTGTGATCGTCGTGGGTGCTTGGGAGGAGAGTTTCGAAGAAATCAAAGACATCATCGGCTGTGGTGTGATTTACGGAGCCGACCTCGGCACAGTAGGGATGAGCCAGGGCCAGGGGACAACGCACTTGTACCCCTAACCTCCTCTCCATGAACAACGCCCCTAAATTGATGGCTTAGCAAGAAAAATATAAGGCAAACCAGTACTGGATATAATAAATCAATAAAAAAAGCTTGAGATAAATAGTGTATTTGCTAATGCTGTCCTGAAGATATACATCTGATGAGCCTTAGCTGGCATAGGACCCGTTGCTGGGATTTGGCAGTAGCCGCCAATGTCTACTTAAGTACAGAGGAGAGGCCCGCAGCAAAGAAATCATACACCAGATGCAGAAATACAAAACGCCGATTGCTATGATCTACACCCATACAAATTCCTTTGAGTTTACAATTTTTCTTCTTACCGCAGAGTGCGAAAACAGTCCAAGCCAAGCTGCCACCAAAGTCTGCTTAAGTAGTACCTTCTTGGGACACCCTCCTACCGTGGCGAACCGTCGACACGTCCCACAATCCCGTTGTTTAGTCGCTATAGAGTTGTCAGCCTGGAATTCAATGACCGTCCCTGCTTCATCATTGACACACACACACACACACACACACACACACACACACACACACAAAGAGGAAGCTGTACTTACTAGATCTGCAGAGGAGCAGCCTGATCAACCAGCGTAAGCCAATCACCCTTCTCCTCCGCGCCTGCGAGCCAGTCGTACGGAAACACGACCAGGTGGCCCTGGATCAGCCCGCAGAGGCCATCCATCATCTCCCGCGTCAACAGGTTCTCCACCAGTGGGCGGTGGCGACTGCCTTTAGTCGTCGCCCGCCTACGGCGCTTGGCCGGTCCCGTTGGCGTCGCGGTTTCCACGGCTGTCGTGGAGGACGATGGCGCGCACCCAGAGCCGCTTGTCGCTGGCGGCTTTTCGTTCGAGGCGTCGTCCTCGGGCGTACTGAACGTTGCGCGGCGTCCGTGCTTGTCGGTCGGGGTGGCCTTGTCACCGGGGACAAGAAGGCGAGGGTCGACCGCGCCATCCGTGTCGTCCCGGGCCGCGGCGGCTTTCTCGGGGTCTGGCACCGACGTAGGTGCGGGTGTGAACGGGCTGTTGGCAGGTGGCTGGAATGCAGGGCTTGCCATGGGCGAGTTGAGTGCGCGCGCAGCCGCAGCAGCCCTCTCGATGTCAAGACGGGAGTTTTGTCGTGCGTGTCGACGCGCTGGCGTTTCGTTTTCGAGCGCTTCCTGGGCCTTCTTCAGAGGCGCCTTGACACTGCTTCCTTTGCTCTTGACCTTCTCTGAGAGGGCCTGTGCCGCTGGTATCGGACCAGGGGCAGAGATGCCGGCTCCGCCAGCTGTGGACTGCTGCCTAGGCTTCTCAGTCTCAGTCTGGTGACTCTGATCCGTCTGCTCAGCCCTGTCATTCTGCTCATGCGGATTTTGGGCTCCCTCCTGTGCCTCCCTGAGTCGCTTCTGGTGGTCCATGAATTCCATATACTGGGCCCAGTCAAGCACCTCGTTGTCTGGCATGCAGTGGAAGACCTGTCTGTAGATCTTCGTGTTGTTCTCGGCGATCCGGTTCCAGACATTGTCGTAGAAATCCGGGTCAAGCGGGTCCTTCATGCAGTCCTTGTCGATGACCGCCGGCTTGATCTGTGTTGCCAGAGGGTGTGGGATCAGGACTGCCGAGTCCCTATTAGAGTCACCCGGCAACGACGGGCCGCCGATGTCCGTGTCGTCACCCTGAGGAAGATCAGGAAGTTGATTTGCCCTGGGGAGCCCCAGCTGGTCGGTGCTCCGCCTGTCGAATGGAGGAAGGAGATCGTTACTTGGCCCCTCTGCCGCCGAGTCGATGTCAGCAGGTTGCGGGCTGATTGAGCCCTGGCTAGCCGCTGGGCTCTCGATGGTGCCTTTCCCTTCAGGCAGGATACCGCGAGCGAGGTACTCGCGCCCCTTGATGACGACAGTGTCCCTGCCTCGGTCCAACCCTTGTTTTTGCGCCTCTTTCCAGTGGTCAGGACCGTACCCAGCCACCTCGCGTTTCTGCTCCGCGTTGGGGGCCACATCCTGCGACGCTTCTGAGTCGTCGTCAGAGCTGCTCTTGGAACTCGCCGAGGAACGACGCTCGTTCTCAGCGTTTGCATCCAGTTGCAGATCGACATCGTAATTTGCACTGTGTCCCCTGGACAATTCCGGCGGACGAGAAGACAGACGATCGCCAGGACGCGGGCCTGACTGCTCCGACCCTTCGGAGTCGCTGCCATATATCCGGTCCATCTCAGACTGGAACGCTTCTTCCTGCCCGTAGGTGGCGTTCCTCTCCTCTTCGATGATCTCATCCACCGGCAGGCCAACGTGCTCTCTCATGAGTCGCATGCGGAGAGTGTGCGCGAAGCGACCAACCTGGTAGTCCTTGCCAGCCATCTGAGACCAGACCATGTCCGTGTCCCGCACGATAGCGGCAATCTCAGAGTCGCGAGAGCCCAACATGGATCTCTCGTTGATGTTGGCTGAGCCTATCAGGGCGACACGGTCATCGACAATGATAGTCTTGGCGTGTATATACAGCTGCTCCGTGACATGGTCTTGGTTGGGTCCAATCTTTCCCCATTGGCGCAGTGAGAAGAATTGAATGTACTCCTCCGGGTCAATCCCAGCAGCTCGGAGTCTGCCAAAGATTGAGGACTCTCCCCGGCAGATGCTTCGGTATTGACATTGCATGATGAGGCGTACGCTGGTGCCTTCCACTTCGGCCACAGTGTTTTGAAAGCCAGGCATGAGGGGGATGAGAATGATACATCTCCAATCCTCGTCGTTCTCGAAGGCTCGCTTGATGCGATCGACCAGTGCGTCTCCGATCTTGTTGACGATGGGGACGCCGAGGGCCTCTGCGCTCGAGATGAAGAACTGGTTCTCCATGTACACAAAGTGGTCAGATTTCTCAATCATCTGGACGTAAGCGTTTTGAATGCTACACTCGGTGTGCTGAGTCCCCAGCGACCAGGTAGTCGCAGATCGAAGAATCTGGACTTCACAGGTGCCTGTGAGGCCGAGTGCCTCCAAGTCCTCATCGCGGAAATCAGGTGGTGGTAGGAGGAACGGCAGAGGCCTCGTGATGCGCCGATTGCGCCGGAGGTAGTTCCATCGCTGCACAAAGTGTCGTGTCAAATCTCGGGCGGGCTGTCCCACAACTTGCATGGAGATATCATGCCAGGGCATCCGCGGCGTCTTGGAGCGGTCATACATTTCCTCGTACGGCTCATCCAATTTGAAAAAATCTTGTATCCTCGGATTGGAGTAGTCTTTACCAGGGAACATCTGCACATGTTCTGCATCCCTGGGAACATTCTGTATCTCCTGCGGCTCGAAACCTGTGGGCTTGTCGTCGGAGAGGAGATGCTGAGGAGTGTCCCACCGTCCAAAGCACAAGTCGATGCCTCCACAGAACGCAATGTAGTGATCCACGATGCAGACCTTTTCGTGATGAGCAAAGAAATACTGGTTCTTCTTGTATTGATTCGGCGATCTTTGCACGAAGATGTTCGGATGAAGGTTGAGCAGGGACCTCTTTGTGTATTCCGAGTCGATGGGGACGGCAGCCTCGACGTTTCGGTACACAATGACGAAGATCTTGACGCCTTCCGAGGCCTTTTGTTGCAGCAGTCGATCCAGTCGCCACCGTTGGCTGATGCAAGATGGCCTTCTCATGTAGAGCTCAGGGCTCAACCACCAGTCATGGATATAAATCACATCTTTGGCCATGGAGATAGCACGCGACACGTTCCACATGTAGTCACGCCCATCGACAAGCCATTGGGCGTAAACGTTCTGTCGGACCGGTGCGAAGCTGTCGAATCGAATATTGGGCGAGGCCCATGGCGAGTTTGCCATCATTAACTTGATCGACTCTTCGAACTGAGGCAGATCATGTTGCTGAGCATAGAGATTAATCTTGCGCTCGGAGTTGATGATGGTCAACTTGTGGTGGTGCTTCCGAGTTGAGTTAGGATCCTGGAGGAAGTCATCCTCGTCGCCAACACCGTCGTCTCCAGCGGTTGTGGACTTGCCCTTCTTAGAGTTCTTGGCCGCCATCTGTCCGAGCTTCTTCTTCTTACAGATGATGTCGAACTTGGAATCAACGAGATACACGTCGCAGATGTCGATGCTCTCAGGGGAATCGACACAGGCGATGTAGCTTTGCCGCACGAGGAACCATTTGCGATCCTTTCTCAGGATCTTCCTGGCCTGGTTCACGATCTCGTTGGCCGGTCGCAGCTGCATGAAGCCTTCCTTTCCGTGATAGCCTCCCTCGGCTGCAAGACGAACTCCGAGGGCAGACAGTTCAAAAAAACGGCAGAGGCGGTTGCTGTCTGGCCTGAACATGAGCCAGCGCACCATCTCCCGGAGATACTTCTCCAGCGCCTTTCTCTGATAGATGGCGTACTTGCGTTTCTGCTCGTCGGGATCCTTCTGCGCTTCAAGCGCGGCTGCAGACCCTTCCTCGGGCATCGACGACGTGTTGCGCCTTGGGCTCAGGATATGCATCCTGGAGGCCTTCCGCCGGTTGAATCCTGGCCGGCCCTCGGCCTCAGTAGCTGTGCCCTCCGCCGCCGTCATCTCGCCAGCGGTGGCCTCGCCAGCCGTAGCGTCACCGGCCTCATCTTCAACGCCAGGGGTGGCCTCATTGCCCTCCGCGACGGCCTCATCCTCATCACTGAAGTCGAGCTTCTTGATGTTCCGAAGGTAGGGGAAAGCTTTTGACGGGAACTTGGGCTGCTTCGGCCCGCCACGGCCTCCTGGACGCTTCAGCCGAGCTGTGGTCACGCTGCCCTTATACTTGAAGTGCATGCGTAGGATGTCACCCAGGCTCTTCTTGACCTTCCAAATCATGCGGTTCGGCCCATTGCCGTACTCGAGATGGATGGTGAAGAGTGTATGCCGCTCGCTGTCGCCGCGAACAACACTGTCGGCAATCTGCACCCGCACCTGCTCCAGGAGAACCGGTATCTTCTTGTGGCCGTGCTCGTCACGCTGCAGCATGCTGGCGAACATGACCACAGCAGGGGCGCCAGCGCGGAGCTCGCCCATCAGCTCTGTGGACTTGAGGTAGTCGATGCGCTCGCCTCTTCTGTGTCGCAGAAGGCCAAAAGTATTCTTAACTTGTTTCCATCTGTTGGCGCCGACAAGGGTCGAGTACCGCTCCGGTCTGAACCGCGGTCTCCGTGGTGTCTGTATGGCGTCTCCATCTGATACGCCCTCTGCTCCTGCTCCTCCTCCTCCCACGCCGAACATACTGATCCGACGCAAGTGGCCTCTGCGCCGGTCGCCATTGTCCACGTCCTCGGCATCTGCGGACCTTCCCGCGTGTGAATACCCTCTTCTTGCGAAAGGCCGGCTCACCTGCCGTCCCTCCCCTTCTGATACCGCACCACGATCGTCCGGGTCCGGCATCGTCGCGCGCCGCGGCAGGTTGGGGAAGCGCCTGACCATGGGCGAGCCTGCTGTCGCTCCGGTCTGGGGGGTGTTGGGCATGGAGTCGGACATTTGCTTCGCGCGCCTCTGAAAGCGGCGCCTCTTCTTGAAGGCTGAGCCATTGGCGGCACCAGGCGTCTGCGCCTCGTCGGCGGTCTCATCGACATCCGCATCGTCGACATCGCTGCCTTCTATACGAATAGGTGGGGGCGATGGTAAGGGCAACGGTTCCTCCGTCGCCATTGGAGATTCCGAAGGGGTCTCGAGGGGGTTCAGGCGGGTGTAGCTCGCGGTGGGATGAGGGAGCTCGGCCGACCAACAAATGGAAGTTTCAGGTTCTATGCGGCTGTGGAAGAGGGCAAGCTGGTCGTGCAACTATTCGCAGGTCTCGTCTAGCGTGGAGCTTTTGAATGCGACGACGTTCAATGGGTCTCACAAGCTCTTCAGCAGAGCAAACACCCGGATTCAAAGAGTACAGAAGTTATAAGGCGTTCTATCAAGGAGATTGTACCAAAAAAAAAAAAAAAAAAAGAAGGAAGGAAGGAAGCATATACAGAGTCAATACCCTACCGGAGAGAGGCAGAGGGACCGGAGCTGTTCTGGGCGGTCAAGGTATCCCTTTCCAGGAGATTGAGGTTGGAGGTAATCTCAGAGGCTGCTACCACTGTACTGCGTATCCTCTGGTGCAGGTGCCATGTGGAGATCATCATATGGGTGCCGGGTCCAGCAAGCAGGGATGGCTCCAGTGGGCTGCAGGCGGTGGGGCAGGGGTTGCCGACCCCCTCACCCCCTCGAGCTGCCCCAACGTTGCAGCGCTGAAGCTTTTAAGCTCATGACATCAGCAACGCTTATGTGCTGCACAACTTGCAGTATTGCAACGAGATCCGCGAGACCCCACCGTCGAAAGCAGCATTTATTTGAACGAGAATGCCGGTCGTACTTTAACACGGAAATTTCAAGATCGTTCACTTCCATATACGAGAGCTCAGGCGCTCCTGTTTCAGGAGTCTGGGGGCTTAGCTGGAGACTGGCAAAGGAACAATAGCCACGCTACTTGAAGGTTAACATGGGAAGAAACGTAGATGGGTAAGCCGTTCATGGCTTATACTAGTATTAGTGCTCAACTTGTACAGGCCATTCATTCTATAGATTTGTGTAATGTCTCTCGGCAACTTACAACGTGCACACGGCATAAATGGTGCCCTAGCAGTAATAAGAAGTCATGCATGTATGAAGTCACCAGACCATAGCAGATAATTTATGGGCATTTAAGGATGCTATGTATATCAGGGAAAGTAACTGATTCAATAGCTCACACCCACTGCAAAAATCATGGAGAATAATGTTGGACGCAAAGGCTGCCGAAGGCCAAGACTCGGTACTTGAGTATGGAGCATGTTAACTTTCAAAGTAATATTATCCAGCCGCAGAAAGGAGCGGGTCGGTGGAAAGGAAATAATGCCTTGAACCCGAGGCTCGAGAAAGGAAAGAAAGAAGGGAGAAAAAGGTGTAAAGAGACGAAGTACGTCAGAAGGACATTGGCGATTTCTCCCCAACTACTTCTAAGTTTGGTTGGTATTGGATCTTGGAGACAGTTTGGGTCTGGGGGGGGGGGGGCGGCGGTCCAAATTTATCCCTAACCCTTAGCTGATGTACTGTATCACCCTGTCCGAGATCCTGGTAAAGTCCAAGAACCATCGCGTCGACGCGTCCCGACCATAACACCCAGCACGACAGCCGCCTTTCTTCTCGTGCGCCATGCCTAGGTACGCTTCTCCTCCTCTCAGACGCTTGGGACGCTTGGAATTGTGGCATTGACTCTTCAAAGGGAGATTATCACAGTCCAGGCAGGCCAGTGCGGCAATAGCAGTCAGTACCCCGCACCTTGTCGGCGTCGAGCGTCGCCAGTCTGGAGTTAGGTCCTTCTAGGAGATCACACTGACACCATCCAGTCGGCAGCCAATTCTGGCAGCAGCTTTGTCAAGAGCACGGAATTGGCCAAGATGGCAACCTCGAAGACTTTGCGACGGAAGGCGGCGACCGGAAAGACGTGTTCTTCTACCAGAGCGACGATACTCGATACATACCGAGAGCAATCCTGATCGATTTAGAACCTCGTGTACGGTCTTGCGCATCTTGTCTCTCTCGATATTGACGCACGTCGCTAATTCTGGCTGCAGGTTATCAACGGGATACAATCGGGGCCGTTCAAAAACATCTACAACCCGGAGAACTTCTACGTGGGCAAGAATGGCGTCGGTGCTGCGAACAACTGGGGTGATGGATATCAGACGGGCGAGTCTGTGCACGAAGACATCATGGAAATGATAGATCGTGAGGCTGATGGCAGTGACTCTCTTGAGGTAAGCGACTCGTGCTGACCGGCTGAGTACGCCGGATTGCTGACCATGTGGCCACAGGGCTTCATGATGCTGCACTCCATTGCTGGTGGCACAGGATCGGGTCTGGGCTCCTTCCTCCTGGAACGACTGAACGACAGGTTTCCCAAGAAGATTATCCAGACATACTCAGTGTTTCCCGACACCACCAACGCAGGCGACGTCGTGGTGCACCCTTACAACAGCATGCTGGCTATGCGGAGGCTGACGCAGAATGCCGACTCTGTGGTGGTATTGGACAACGGGGCACTGTCACATATCGCTGCGGACAGGTTACATGTGCAAGAGCCGTCGTTCCAACAGACCAACCAGCTCGTGTCGACGGTCATGTCAGCCAGCACAACGACTCTGAGATACCCAGGCTACATGCACAACGACCTCGTCAGCATCCTAGCCTCTTTGATACCCACACCCAGATGCCACTTCTTGATGACTGCATACACACCTTTCACGGGCGACCAGGTGGAGCAAGCCAAAACAGTCAGGAAGACGACGGTGTTAGATGTCATGAGGAGACTGTTGCAGCCTAAGAACAGAATGGTCTCCACGGTGCCGGGCAAGAAGAGCTGCTACATCTCAATTCTGAACGTCATTCAGGGGGAGGTGGATCCGACCGACGTGCACAAGAGTCTGCTGCGGATTCGGGAGCGCAGGTTGGCAACCTTTATTCCGTGGGGACCAGCAAGCATCCAGGTCGCCCTTACCAAACGCAGTCCATACATCCCCATGAGCCATCGTGTGAGTGGTCTCATGTTGGCGAACCACACAAGCATTGCCACAGTAAGTTTGGAACTCCGCCCAGCCCCATATGACGTCCTCAAAGCTGACGAGGCGCACAGCTCTTCAAGAGGATCGTCCGTCAATATGACGGCATGCGAAAGCGTAATGCCTTCATGGACTCGTACAAGAAGACCGCACCGTTCTCAGAGAACTTGAACGAGTTTGATGAGGCGCGGGAAGTCGTGGGCGACTTGATTGCGGACTACGAAGCTGCCGAGGATGCAAACTACCTCAACCCGGACCTGGGTGACAAGGCAACCACGGCAGAGACAGACAAACGTGTGGCCTGATCGCCTAGGGGTACATTTTTGTATACTTCTTTGCAGCAAATGGGCTGGCGGCTATGGCTGAGGCGTTGTTCTCAAGGACGCCATTGCCGTACAAATTGTAACAAGAGGTGTTGGGGTTGGGCTGGATGGCTCCTTTTTATTTTATTTTTAATGCATGGGTTGATAGGCGTTTAAAGGTGAGATACCTATCAAATTGAGCCAGACATCATAATGATTGCTGTTTGGCAATCTAGTGTATCACCCCGGTCTTGTTCAAACCTAAATTTGAGGTTGGGCCATGCAGGCCATGCTCATGAAACGTGAAAAGACCCTCTCACTCTCCCTCCACACTGACGTGCCTACGATCGTCTATCAAACCTTCGATCAGATTTGGTAGGCGATCTCGTGGGGCAAATGATGCGGCTCAATAAGGTGCTGCGGGAGCGGGAAGGCGATCCACTGTATTTGACGTCAACCCCCCTTAAACCTCCTGTGGCGCCGTTGTACGAATGTGACGTCAATTAGTACGGAGCAATAGTTCCTAGGCTTTTGCCCAGGACCTCACACCCCGACTACAAATAACTCGTGATGCTCTTTCGATCCAGCGCACTTTCTCTTTGTCGACCTCATCATCAAACACATTCACGAGTTTGTCCTCACAATTCATCCAAAACTCCCCCTCCTCCCCCCCCCCAAAAAAAACAAGCCTCTCAATCCCACCAATTACCACACTTCACTTCAACCAATCCAAACAGTGAGCTCAGACACTCCCCCCTCCGAACTCTTATGGACGCGTATAAACTTACTAACAAATCCTAGAAATGTCTTCCAACGCCGACAAGATCGCCGAGGCCCAGTCCAACCTGCCCCTCCCCGAGCAGCCCCCTGTGGCCTCGGACTGGCAGTCCGCGGACGCCCGCAATGTCAACGTTGGTGCCGGTGGCGTCGCCAGTGACATCTCTACCGGCGCTGGAGCGTCGTCTGGCCTGCGCGAGCCTGCCTCCAAGGGGGCTGATGTCGATCTGAGCGGTGTCGGCCGCCAGGGCAAGGAGGGCCTGGAGGGTGTGCCCAAGGATGCTACTGCATAAACTGGTTCAACACGGGAAAGGGTTAATAACGATGGATGGGAGCAAGCATGGTCTGGCGTTTGGTAGGATGGATGGTCTCTGGACTTTGGCACCTAACAGTTGGCGGTTAATTGCCGATGTCGTTGATCAACAATGAATTTGATTGACCGTTACATATACTCGTGCCATATTAGACGTTTGTCTTGTGCTCACCAACTCGTATTTCTACTTGCAACACGGGTTTGTTGTGTGTCGAGGCTAACGGATCGAATAGACACAGTGCTCTGGTCCTCTAATAGTGTAGTTTGGAGGAGACCTACCTGCGTCAAGCCGAGCAAAACTGCATCTAGTGTTATGACATATCATCACACGATTCAGTCCCATGCAGGATGGACCGTGGAGATGTACGCCTTGGAAACTACATGTGGTGGAGAGGTTCTCACCCCACTTCCTTACTGCTTGGTGTTCGTGAGGTGGATCTTCCTGATACTCACTTTGGGTTTAACAGTATCTGATATGAGGCCGGTGGCCTTTGCCTTGCCCCTTCTAGTCATGCAGACACACAAAAACGGTGTCTTTGTTGATTAGTAGAACGTTGTCCACTTTTAGCTCTGTCTCAATGTGCTCACCTTTGTGCATACCATCAGAGTTGAGAAAGACCTACCTAGGTAGGCTCAATGAACCCAAGTGCTCTCTACTGCCAACCGTGAGACACAAAATCCATGCACCAGGTCAAATGCTCCCCTTGAAAGACTGTACTGGCAGTTTCAGGCTTAGGTTGCTGCGGTGTTGGGGGTTCCTTTGAGGGGAGAGGGGGGGGCTTAGCCTTCTTCAATGTTTACTAGACGATGTGGTTCACGATACTTACCTTAGCAACCTCACTTTTCTGTTTCGTCATCCATGCTTAGTCGTCTACACCCATTACTTCATTGTCCCCGGCTTCAAGGTAAGAAGTAAACTCTCTCTCCTCTTCTCTTCCAGAAGTCTTCATCAACAACAAAAGACTATCTCCATCCATCATCATACACGCTCTTGTCCTCTTGTTGGCACCCTGAAAGGGCACATGCACAGCCTTTTTGTATTCCATTATACTACCGCCTTCCTCTGTCTGTCTCCAGTGTAGGAGGAATTGATTTCATCAAGCAAAGAAGTTGGTTTGAGTACCATCACCCCAGCGCAGCGCAGGATTTAGTTAATGGGCCATCAACATCAGCAATTCTAACAACGTTTACGCTCAGTCTTCTAACGAGTTCTCCTCTGGAAGAAAGCAAGCTTGACGCGTTCCTGTTCTCTGGGCGAGCCATTTGTTTCTCTGCAGGGTGATTAGGCGACCATACTGAGTGTAAGCAACATCCTCCCACCGCGCCTTCTCCTGTTATGTCTCTCCTCCTGCCCCCTACTTCCTCTTACCGCCCAGATCAAAATTGACTCTAGCTCTCCTCTGCAATCTAGCCGTCCCGATCTCGAATCCTCTCAGGATACTCTTCTAAACAGCTCCTCCCCCAGGTAAACGATCAAAACGTTCGTGGTTCGATTCTTCTCTGCAGTTTGTAAGCTGTGTCGATACCGAACGCTCCTACCTCATTACCCTCTTCAGACACGGTCAGTCGTTCTATGTTACTATTCTCCAGTCGACTCTTGAAAGGGACTCTCCTCCTGCAGAACATTTCTTTGGCCCTCTGGCCGACGCCTCTCGGGCAGAGCTTCCTGTCTTCGCGACGCGTCCCCCACGTCCCCTTATGGATCTAGATTTCAGTGCCAGCACACAGCCCTGCAAGTTTGTTAGACTTGAAAGGCTTGAGTGCTGATTATGCTAACCTCCCTCGCAGTCTTTAGGGTTTGCCACAACTCAACCATCGCGTCCGTCTATCAAGATGGCCAGAACTGCCGAGGAAGAGGTCGCAGCCAAGGCCGCCATGAAGATGGAGCTTGGCACAGGTCGCTTGGACGAGCTGGGCATGGAAGACGGCGAGCATCGAGGCAGCCGTACTCACCAACACCCTCCCTTGACCCCCGCCGCCATCCCCGCACGTCTATCTGGATCTGTCAACTCTCGCTGGCAGCAAGCTATCGACCGCGGTGATTTCAATGATGACGATGCTGCCATGGTCGCTGGCATGGACCCCATGTTTGATGGTCAGTTGGCTCGTGTTCGTCGTGCCGCCAACACCACCACCATGGTGCAGCCGGGACACAAAAATGCCGGCGGAAAAGGCCCCAAGTCATTCTCGCCTGTTAACCGCATCGGTACTGGTAATTCCCAGGCTGCCGTCCGAAACGACGGCCGTGGTAGCCGTCCCGGTCCCCCTCGAGGTCGAGGCTCCGCCAACGTATCAGTCAAATCCGGTGCCCCGCTGTCCAACGATGCACGCTCTAACAAGCCAGCCGCGTACTTCTCACAGCCAACGTCGAGTTCGAAACACGCGGCCCAGCCCGCCAAACCGCCCGCTCGGAAGTCTCGTCAAGCCGTTCAGCCGCGACCAGCCGCTGCTCCTTCTCAGGGCACAGTTCCACCTGTCCAGGTCCAACAAGCCCCGGTCGTCAAACAAGCTCCGGCTCAAGTCTCTATCGCAAAGTCCCATAAACCTGGACACCAAGACGGCCAAGCAAAGACCGAATCCCACGTCCCTCTGGTCCCGTCGGATGGAGCTATAATGATTTTGCAGCTGCCCGTCACGGTCCAGTCGTCTGCCTTCATGAAGAAAGGCAAACATGCAGGAACTATTTTCCTGTTCAAGGCTCGCGTGGCATCGGACGACATGTTCATGGTGTCCGTCAAGGAGCAAGATGTGTCCGAGTTTAAGCATCGTATCTCGGCATTCAAACATTGGATGACAGCCAATTCCCAGACCGGCGAAGTGATGCTCATGTTCCAGATCGCCAAAAATATCAGTCTGTACTACACAGTCTCGTTTGGCAGCTCTGCTGCCATGTCATTCTTCCTCGAGGCCATTGACAAGCTCCAGGAGCGGCAGAAGATGCCCGAGGAGGCAACGGTCGAGACTGCTGCGACAGAACAAGATATGGTCGACACCTCGCAGGTAGAGGCCAAGACGACGCCTCCTGGGCCCAAGACTTCTGACAACTTGGTGGAGCCTTCCAAGACGCCCTCGACTGCAAAGGTGCCTTCAAATGATCCTGTTGATCTTCTGATCGAGGTCACTCCTTCTGATTCAGAGGCTCAGGTGGCCCGTCTGGCGCTGCCGTCCTTTGCACAGCCCGCCTTGTCGACTGGACAGCTCGGCACTCGTCTACGGCTCCCGGCTGATATCATCGAGGAAATTGTGGAACTGGTGATGGAAAACGCCAAATATATGCACATGAACAATCCCGGAAGTATCACTTTCGATTCCATCCGTTCTGTGATCCGAGGCACTTCCGCAGCAGTTATGGCGCACCACAACCAGGGCTTTTCCCATTTGGATACAGACCAACGGGCTACTATCGTGGAGGAGTACTGCTCCCAGAGCGTGGAGCAGGCGTTCCTAGCCAAGCTTGCCCAGGACGCCATGTTCTTGGACCAGTTGAAAGCTGACGAGTGCGCAACGCCAACCCGCATGCCCGAGAAGTCGCAGCCTCCTCAAGGTCAAGAGCGCACGGCCGCCGAGGAACAGGGCCTTTCCAAGAGCGCGAGCTCCATGAAGCCAAGTTACCACATCGACGAGCTGATACGCATGCGCGATTCAGCAGTCGAGCCTCCCCACTGGCTGCTAGACCTCGGCTACCTTCCGAAGGCAGACCGTCTGAATCAACACCAGAATCGGGGATGCACCCTTCAATGGGACGACCGTCATGAGAATTTGCGACCCGTATCCGTTGCACAAGGTAAGAGCACACAAGACGTCTCGACAGTTCGACCGGTCGCTAATAGTGCCCGCGGTGTAGCAGCGCGTGCCGTGCAGCCTGCCAGTGTGGTGACCGGACCTGCAAGCCAGGAGGACACGCAAGGCACGAGCATCGAGACAGGACCTCAGATGAACGCTGAGTCCAACGAACTAAACATGTTGATTGGTGGTCACATGTCGCTGGACGGCAGCACCGACATCCACGACGAGACGTTCCCAGCACCAGACACCCGCATCGGCCAATTCACTGCCATCCGTGGAAACGGCAATCTTGCTCGCTCCCGTCCTGACTCTCCTCCCAAGGGCCTCGCCAACTCTCGATACAATGTGGGTATCCTAAAGCCTGCGCTGACCTCGCCGTACATGCAGGACCTGCAGGAACTCGACGCCCATTTCGGAAGGGACATGGAGAGTGAGGTGGCCAGGGTCAGCGAGGAGCTCGCACGCTTGGGACTGTCTTGAAAGTAAAGACGGCTGTTGTTGATGGCCGAAATATGGTACTCGTGTTCAGTTGATGGATTTGGCATTATGTGAAGGACGGGAGGAAATCCGAGAGATTGCTTGCGGACCTTGGGTCTAGATAGTACTGACAGCCTCAACCTGCCCATCAGTCTCGAGCCTTAATAAATCCGGAACGATCTTCATACGTTGGTGCTCTCGTGGACGTAAAGTCTGGCTAAAGCTGTCGAGTGCTTCTCTTAAGAGGTCCAGGGCATTCATTCACCCGTGCCGCTCGCGCTCACCATGAAATTCCACCATCCACTTTCATCACCTTTCCCCTTCGGAATGACCTACCCATCCTGCCCTGCGGGGCCATTCGCCGCTCTCCCACCTTCTGGGGTAGTGTGAATCACACACAATCACGCATGCACCCAGCCCCCATCCTCCCTAGACACCACCACCTCATCCACAGCAACCCGCGCCCCAATAATCTCCTCCCCATTCGGCAAATCATTCTCCACCGCGCGCCTGTCCCCTTCCTCCTCCGTGGCCACGATGCCCGCCCGCACATGCCGCGCGGCGAGACGCTTGCGGGCGACGGCGGGGTCCACCTCGACAAACCAGACCTCGTCCATGAGCTGGACGGCGGCGCGCCAGGGGTCTCGGTCGAGGGCTATGTAGTTCCCCTCGAAGACGAGGACGCGGTGGGTGGGGAGGATGGGGATGTCGTCTGGTTTGGGGTCCTTGATGGCGTGGTCGAAGGAGGGGGCCAGGATGGTGCCGGGGGGAAAAGAGGAGGAGGAGGAGGGTGGTGGTGGTGGTGGTGTTGTTGTTCCGCTGCCGTTCTTCTGGTCTACTACGGCTGTTGTTGTCGTCGTTGGCGGAAGGGGCTCGCGTAGGGACTGCACGAGCTTGAGGAAGGAGGCGCCGTCAAAGGTGAACTCTGCGCCGCGGCGGGCGTGGGCGGTTACTGGGTCCGGCATGGCGGAGAGCTGGGCGCGGGTGAGGTGGTAGCCGTCCATGGGCACGAAGGCGGCTATGGGGGAGGCGTGGGACTGTCCTGTTGCTTCTGTGTGGGTTTGGTGGCGGCTGTTGATTCTCTCGGTGATGATTTGGGAGAGGGTTGTCTTGCCTGTTGGGGGGGGGGGGAGGGGGGGATGTGGTAAGTCCTAAATCTCTGGTGAGGAGAGAGAGGAGAGAGGTCTGTGTCAACGAACCCGAGCCTGGTATACCTCCAATGCCGATCACTGTGGACGTATGTTAGGATATATTGATTCCATGTGTGTTTGTATATGAACTCCCAGAGTCGTCGTGATCTTGCTGGCGGTAGAACTGTGGAGGAGAGGCTGGCTCACTTGAGCTCAGGAGGAAGCTTTCCCGGACCGAGTCACCCATGTCACTCTCACACCTTGCATCCCGAGGTGATTCCAACGAAGGGGGGAATATTCAAACGCAAAGAATTCTTCAACAAAGATTTTCAAGTCTTATTTGTTGTACAGAATGGGCACACACTTACTGAGACGACGTTCCGGTGGCGTCTGCAGGAACTTGCCCCAGGCCTTCTCCACGAGCCTCTCAACCTGGTCGTTCATGGTGTGCTAGATTTTTCTCACTGACAGACAAGAAAAGATGAGGGAGAAAGTTACATGTAAAACGAATATATATATATATATATGTATTATATTCGATGTGAGAAGTGTGAAAAGGGAAAAGAAGCGTTCGGTTCTGTCGTGACGAGCTATGCAGTTTGGGCGACCCATTAAGGCGGGGGCGCGAGGCTGAAAGACGTCAACAAGGCCCCACGGCAAACTCCACGCCTCCACCAAAATTCAACAACCCCTGCCTCGTCCCGATTCAGGAAACCACCGCTGCACATGAAGTAACACCACCACACTCTCATCCTGATGAGCTCGCCTGCCTGTAACCCTGCTACATAGCCGGTTGAGAATGATAGAGGGCATTTCTGACAAACGCTCTGATCACTTGCCTTCTGTACTTGAGAACTTGAGGCTCTTCTGTCGGGCCAGGGTTCCGCTGCTACGAGGCAAGAAGAAGAGAGAGAAAATTACTACAAGACTATAAAAACTCGGTCCTGAAAAGGGAAAACACTAGCACAGACGCAGGGTCAGTCGGGTGTGACACCAGAACAACACACACAATCAGGGACAAATCGAAAAAGAAACTACCGTGGGAAAGGGTAGCAGACAGACAGACAGACAGACAGACAGACAGCAAGCGGGAATGGCCGACGACGGTGACATCGACTCTGGCCTCCTAGCCATCGCGCTCTCCGACTCAGAGGACGATGCCACTGCCGCCAACGGGTGTCAAGCCGGATCGAGGGCAGGAGAGGGCAGCGGCGCGGCAGCTTCGAGGGACCGCACAGGCCAGACGGAGGAGGAGTTTCAGGCCGTGAAGGCTTCGTACCGAGCCAAGTTGGAGGACGGCGAGGTGTGTGTCCTCTGTGCAACCCCCCCCCCCCCCCTCGGGCGCGCCCACAGCTCAGCAGACCCAGCAAACTTCCTCTCCCTCTTTTATTATTATTATTATTATTTTTAAATTTTTTTTTTACTAACACACACTTATAGATATGGAAACATGTCAAGATACCCTCAGGCCAGCGCAGGGTACCCAAACAGGAGGGCCAGGAGATCCTGCATGCTGTGGAGGAGCTGTATTTCTACAGGCGGTATGAGGAGGCCGTCGCGTTTATCGGGAGGGTGTTGCGGGGTACGGAGGGAGGAGGAGAGGGTCTGGATGGGGATCTGAGGGCGCTGCTGAGGACGTATGAGACGAGGTGTAGGGAGAGGTTGGCAGGTCGAGATGCGATATGAAGCCAGCTCGCGATCTCCGGGAGGTTTGAGACCGAGCTGGGAATAACTAGGTTCACGATGCATGTATACAGATAAATGAAAGGAACCAAGGTCATGTTCGGTGTACACCCGAGTAGAGTATTGTGCCATTATCCTGTTTGGATGTAATGTTCTATCCTCTATGCAAATCCCAAGAGCCGATTAGGCCCATGAAGGGAGGGATTATGTAGTAGTAGTGGTAGTAGTGTGTAAATCAGCCAAAACCCCTCTTCTATCCTTTGAGAAGTTCCGAGAACGCCGCGTATCTAATACAGCCCCGTTGGGCCACCCTTTCCCTTTTTTGTTTGGCCCCAAAAGAGTCGCTCTAGATTTCCCCGCCCCCCAAGTTTTGTTTGTGTTCGTTCGGATCGTCGGAAAGTCAACGCTATGCTGTATGTGGTGTGTATCTCAAGAAGGAGTCGTGTGCGTGTCGTAGCATCATCTCGGAGGTTGTTGATGATGATGATGATGATGCTTCTGCTGCTGGAGGTGGAGCTGTCGAGAAAAGGAGGGGTACATGCGATGTACATGACAGCAGGTGTGTGAAGAGGTCAGAGGAGGCAAGCCCCCTCTGTCCCCCAACCACCGCCGACTATGCAGCGACGGTCAGTACATCGGAAGCACCCAGGCGCTCGCGCTCCCTCTCCTCGGCAAAAACCCTCCTGCTCATGGCCAGCACGGCCTCGAAGCCCTCCTTGCCCTTGATGGCGTTGTCGCGGAACCGGCAGACCGAAAAGTCCTCGATCTTGTTCTTTATGCGCTGCCAGCCGCCGCACAGGGCGGTGATCCTGGCCTCCTGCTCAAAGGCGGTCTGGGCGCCGCCGTTGACCGGCCTGTAGACGACGGTCTCCTGGCAGTTGATGACGTTGCTCCAGGTCAGGTTCCACGAGACCATGGTGACGGTGCGGCCGGCCGGGTCGACATAGGAGGTCTCGAAGACGTGAGACTCGTCGCCGGCGCCGATGAGGGCCTTGATCCACTCCGGGGCGGACTGCTTGCAGGTGATGAGCCGCTCGGTGCGCAGGATGCCTGTGGCCGGGTCGACGTGTCGCGCGAGGGTGTCGACCGAGGTGACGTGGGTGGACTTGTCGTTCCAGGGGCAGTACTTGCGCCAGTTGGCGGTGGACACCTCCTCCCAGGAGTAGTTGAAGGTGTGGGAGCTGCTGAAGACCTTCATATCCGCGGCCTGTTGGGAAGAGGAGAACGCAGCAGGCGTGGGATATGTATTTGTACTGTAGAGGGGGAAAGCGGTCGGTCCGCGGGGTCGAGAGGGCTCTTCGGGAGTTGATGGGTGAGCTTTTCGCCCTCGATGGGGATGGCGCCGGGGTTTTTTTATCGCCGGCAGGTCGCGCCCGTCTATTTCTGTGGGTGTCTTTTTCTTTCAAACTTTGGACGTCAAACAAAAAAAAGTTGAGTCAAGGGAACAAATCTATTCAAAGAGTGAACCCCGCTTGTGATGATGAGAATTAAAGAAAGTCGTCGGGCCAAAATATGAGCCCTCTGTTTCTCTTCCCTGGTTGGTGGATTGCGAAGGAGAGAAAGAAAAAGCTTGTGTAACGAAGACGAAAGAAGGCCCAAGAAAAACAAGTTGATGCGCGGTTTTGATAAGCGTTTCCAGTTTTTTTTTTTTCCTTCCTTCCCTTCCCTTCCCTTCCAGTGCCTCCGCAGGGCACGAAATCTTATCGGAAACGCGAACCTGGTCTAAGATCTGGTGGCCATTGATCCAGCCAATCAGAGGGGTTTTGGTTCGCGAAAAAACGGGGAAGATTCAGGGTCGAAAACCACGGCAAAGCCGGACAGAAGGGCAACCTTCGGCTCCACTCTTTATCAGATGCTCACCTTCATCATGTGTGAGTTTGTTAGTGCACATGCAACGTGCACATGTCTATTTTGAGGGGGGGGGGGTAGAAGGAAAGAAAAAGAAGAAAAAAAAAGAAAAAAAAACTTGAATTTCTACAAACCCCCTTCCCTCCTCTTTGTCCTCCTTTACCCCTCCCCACATCCGACACGGGACCCCCCCCCCCCACAGATGAGCAGCGCCATCGGCGGGCGGAGATGCTCGTGTGCTCGGTTACGATGCGGAAGCGTAGGAGACCACAAAACCATTGGCACCCGGTCACTGCCGATCCACTTCTCACCCCCGCCTGCTACTGCTTCAATGCTGTCATACCTGTCATAGGCCTCGCCTCCTTGGGCCTGAGTGGCGACCCCTTTCACGTCAGATTGACGTCTCTAAACTGTCACGATCGTCAAATGTATTAGGATGAGCCTCGTTTACGGAATCATAATCATTGCTTCTTTCATTGCTGCTTGAGCCATGAGCTTGCTATGGGACCGTGTATGGGTAGAACCGACGACACTCTGGGACGGACACGAGGATTGGTAGCAGTCCAGATCCAGGACGTATACTGTATGAGATCAGAACGAAGAGCATATCCATCATCATCGACATGTTCAGCGGATCCCACGCGCAGACAGGTATACCCTATTCTTGATCTCGGGGCACGAAAACCGATGCGTATGAATTGTGACTTTTACCATCATTTACTCAAAAAAAAAAAAAAAACCCTTGGACATCCCTCATATAAAGCTCTTGACATCCAGCAGTCTGGTGTATGCAATCAGAAATCATCTCCCCTGCTGATGACCTCCTTGCAGGTAGGCCGGAGCAGGATGGTCTGGGCGTTGTCAGTATTTTACAACAGTGTGTGCTGAAGAGCAAAAGGGGGGCATCAGCAAACTGACGTGCTCGAACTGGGCAGTGTAGGAGCCCTTCTTGTCCACCAGGGGTGGATAGTCCTGAACGATGCCGTTGTTGACAAGGTTGTTCAGCTGTGATGTCTTGGTCAGCCTCGATCGATGGATAATGAAACAGTGTGGAAAGGGGGTTCGGCGGCCACCTACTCCCAGCAGATACTTCTCACAGCCGATGCGGTCCAGATACCGCCGGCACCAAGGCAGGGTGCCAAAGTTCTTCTTGATCGTGCTCAACAGAGACTTGGCCGACGACAGCCTCAGGTCCACCTTGGGCGGGTCTGCCATCAGCGCGTAGTGTGACACCTCGCCCTGGTCCCTCACGTAGCCGTTTCCGGTACTGCCAAAGGTCTCGATGGCGAAGACGTCACCCTCCTCCATCTTGGTCTGGTCGTTGCTCTTGACGATGGGCACGCTCTTGTCGCCGTGGATGCTGTAGGGGTGGATGGTGTGGCCGCACAGGTTGCGGATGGACTTGATCGGGTACGTGGTGCCGTTGAGCTCGATCTCGTAGCTCTCCATGGTCTCCTGGATAGCGCCGCCGATCTCGCCCAGGCGCGCGTCGATGCCCGCCTCCCTCACGCCCGTGTTGGTCGCGGCCTTGACCGCCTCGAGCAGCGGGTCGTACTTGGGCTCGAAGGCCATGGTGAAGGCGCTGTCGACGATGCGCCCGCCGACGTGCACGCCGATGTCGATCTTGATGACGTCGTCCTGCCCAAACACCATCTTGTTGCCGGCGTTGGGCGAGTAGTGGGCCGCGATGTCGTTCAGGTTCAGGCCCAGCGGGAAGCCCATGCCGGCCTTGATGGCGTCGCCCTCCTCCAGGCCCTGATGGCCCACGAGCGCGCGCACGCTGTCCTCGATGCCGTTGGCGATCTCGGTGAGGCCCATGCCCGGCTGGATCCACTTCCGCGCCCACTGGCGCACCTGCCGGTGCGTTTCGGCGGCCTGGCGGTAGTCGCTCAGGAAGTCATCGTTCAGCCGGTCCAGGTGGCGCTTTTCCTCGCTCGTGATACGGAAGCGGTTCTCGTCGCCCGTGTACTCGACCTCCTCGCCGGCAGGGTACGTGTTGTTGGGGAACAGCTGCGACATGAGCACGCGCGGGGGGTCGGACTGGGTGGTGGCCGCCTTCTTCTTCTTCTTCTTCTTCTTCTTGTTCTTCTTCTTCTTCTTGGCTGCACCGGTCGCCGCGCCGTCTACCGCAGCAGCGCCTTCATCCGGCTCGTCGTCAGAGCCATCGCTCTCTGCATCACCAGCGGCATCGCCGTGGCCATTTGCTGCGGCCTTGGCCGTCGTCTTGCCGTTGGTGGCACCGTCCTGCACTGTTGTTCCTCCTGTCAGAAATTGGTCCTCGAATCGCAGATGCTTCTTCCAGGACGAGTGATGGAGTTACCTGTGAGCTTTTCGAGCTCCTCTGTGGGAGACTTGGCTGCCATCTTGACGTTGACTCTGGGTGGGAACGGAAGCGTGATTCCAACAAAAATTTGGGAGGGGCGTATGCTAACATTTATCCTGCGCAGATATGTGTACTATTTTGCAAACGGGGCTCTGATTGGACCCTCCCCCCCGCAATCTGTTGTGTCACTGCCTTCCGATCCTTCCCATTATTTGACGTGGCTGCCTAGCACTGCATTTTCTCATGGGACTAGACTCAAAAGATCTTCGGAGACGGACATTTCTACTATTGGAGGAGAATCCTATTTTATTCGTTTGCATGATCATCTGTTCATAAATGGGTGTTACCGTGCTCTGTGCAAGTGCATATATCCTTTCGTTAGTGGTTACCCAGGGACTTTGGAACGATGTATATTTATACATTTATTATATATATTTCTATATGTATAAATATATATGTATATAAATCGTGTCATGTTCTTGCGTAGATCTTGTACGCATAATGCTGTAGTTTTTATATCTCTTATTCAGCATCCCGAACCCACTTCACGCAGCATTTGGGGGGTTCACTGCGCTGCTGCTTCGAGCCTCCTTCGCTGTACCACTGTACCACTGTGGCTAGTGTGAACAGCCTATAAGTATAGCACAGCCACCAACCCAAATGTACCAAGTACAATAAAATATGGTACCTCCTCCCATGATGTCACGGGGCGAGTCCGATGTCGTCTTCCTCTATGGAGACAACCATTTCGCATTTTGTCCCTCAGCAGGAACTGGAACCTCGACCCCCCCTTTTTGGTCTGATTTTCCCGAACCTCTCTTCACCCTCCCCAATCTTCAGGCTGAATCAAGCCCAAGGAGATCGGGATGAGGAATGCCAGCCCGCATCGCCCCGTTCCGTGCAGCACTGCACGCCCAGTTCCCAGTCTGTCGCCATGTCTCTGTCTCGGAGCAGCAGAGGAGGAGGACGAGGCCCTTCCACGCCTCCACTCCCCGCCGCGGCGATGACATTGATGACAAGAACCATTATGAGACCCTGCAGTTACAGACAGACGCCTCGCCGCAGGAGATAAAAAAGTATTACCCCCACTCCCTTCTCTTCGTTCCGATCTTCTTCGCCCAATTAGAAGGAATCATACAGAAGAACCACTAACGTCCAAACCTCGTCCTGAAATCCAGATCCTTCTACACCCTCTCCAAGAAACACCACCCAGACCACAACCGCTCCGACCCCCATGCCAGCCGCCGCTTCATGCGCATCAGCGAGGCCCACAGCATCCTCTCCCACCCAGACAAGCGCGCTCGCTACGACCGCGACGTCCTCCGCCTGCACTCCCACGACCACGGCCACCACCACCACCACAACCACCATCACCACGGCCACAACGGGCCCTCGCGAGGCGGCGCCAGCTATGCATCCACGGGCCCCGTCGGCTCTCGTCCTGCCTCTGGCCTCTCCCGCCGCCGCGGCGCCTTTCGCGGTCCCCCACCGAGCTTCTACAGGTCAGGCGGCTGGGGCGCACATGGCGCCAAGAGGAGCCAGGCGCATGAAGAGTCCACCAGTGGCGCGGGGAGGACCGCCACCGGAAACAGCAGGGAGGCTGACCCAGGCGGCTACACAGGCAGCTACGGCGCGGGCGGGATGGGTCCCGGCCAGGAACCGTTCGGGAGAGGAGGGAGCGGCGCGGGCGCCAGGGATATTCCGCACTTTGACAGGGCGGCCAAGGAGGCGCACACGCGCACGCAGGCGAGGGTGGACGAGATCAGGGCCAAGAAGATGGCGAGGGAGTTTAGGTTCACAGGGTACAAGGACTATACAGAGTTCGGGAGCTTCTTTGCCATCCTGGCGGTGCTGGGGGCCGCGATCGGGCTGCCATACTTGGCGATGAAGGGCTGGGATTCGGGGGGCAAAGGAAGAAAGAAAAAGACGACGAAGGCGGCTGGTACGGGTTGAGTACATACCTGGTCATGATGGCGGACGCCGGGTGAAGCATAACTTCCGAAGCTTCGTTCAGGGGAATGCAAAAGACCATCTTATGTATGCATGCATGCGCATGATCATAAAGTCACAAAATTAGAAAGATTCCAGCACAAAACACCATGCGGACAACCTGCCGGGATCTAAGGCGCGCTCTCATCTAGTTAACCTCCCAATTCCTATTGTAATTCCCCCCTCCCCCCCCAAGATGCTAAACCGTTCTAAGCTGCGAAATCGAGTTGATACAGGACACGTGGTTCAAGACAGAAGGAGTTGCGATCCCATCCAAATGCTCCCGTAGAGGAAAATCCAAACTAGGACTCGCGGGGTGACCAGCAGTCGTCTGCTAGGTACATAATTCGTTTAGCCCTCGAAGGTGAGGCTGGCGCCGACCTGTATAATAAAGTGATCAGTTTTTCAAGTTCAAACAGGGAACATGAGACCAGAGACGAGGAAAGATGGGGGAACCACATACCTTGTGGGTAGCCTGGTCCAGCTTCTGGGTATCAAAAGAGGCACCGACGCCGAGGGTGACACCGGAGCGGAGGAGGACGTTGTAGGAGACGGCGGCAATACCGCGGTCGTTGATCTTGCCCTATAGATGGAGTCAATTATTTTGTCTTCCAATCGGATATTCTCAAAGCTTCCAGGCGCAACGAACCTTGGCGAAGGAGACAGGGTCAATGCGGTACTTGGTGGCAACCTCCAGACCGACAGTGTTGGCAGGAGACTTGGAGTCCCAAGAGGCCTTGGCACCGGCCTCGACCATGGGGTTCACCTTGTGGTAGTACGAGGCGGCGAAGACGCTGCACTTGTCGGTGGCGGTGACGGCGGCAGTCCAGGTGGGCTGCTGGAAGCCAACGGCGGCGGCAAAGGTGGTGATGCCGGCCTTCTGGACATCGTAGCCAGCAGCGGCACCAGCCAGGAAGCCCTCGTGGCCGATGACGGCGTCGATGTTGGCGGTGGGGCCCTTGAGCAGGTCGGTGAAGGTGCGGAAGTGGAACTTGGGCTGCTTGAAGTACAGGTTGAACTTGGCGCCGCGCTTCTGGGACTCGGGCAGGAAGGAGAAGGCGCCCTCAAGCTTGAGGCCCTTGGTGACGTTATCGGCGGCCTCGATCTTGGTCTCGAGGGCGTTCAGGGTGTTCCACGACTGGGTGACGGTGAGGCCTAGCGATGACGAGCGCGCCTTGATCAGCAATTGTGTCCATCCGTCCGGGGTAGCCGCGATCCTGAACAGGGCGCAGTTCCGGTACTAGCGGAACACGACCCCGTTCAGCTCGAGGAGGTACGTCGCGGTCGGCACGTTGCACATCAGGACGCGGTCGTCGCGATGAGTGCCAGGCGTTGAAGCAGTATGGTTGGCATTACCGTTGATCTTGTCCGTATATTTTCCCTCAACCTGTGCAAACACCACCCAAAAACCACAACGTGTCAGCCGCCGGATGAACATTACATTTTCGCACCCGCCACTGCAGTGTATTCTGTCGCAATGACTTGACGAGGGCAACAGAACCAAGGTTTAATCGTACCGCGCCGGACGTGTTCTTCTCGTGGCTGCTCTTGCCGGTAACCTTGAAAGCGACGTTGTTGGGGGTGTTGCTCTTGACCTCGATGGTCCCGGCCGAGAGGTGGTAGAAGTCCTTGTTGAGCAACTAGAATCGAATGAGATGCGTATGTTAGTCATTGGTCATTGCAGCACAAGAGGGAGAGGGGGAGGGGACGAGCTCCAGTCCCCAAGAGCAGCGGGAGGAGGCTGGGCAGAATGCTAGGCAGAAAGTGCATCAAGGAGGAGGATGTTGAGCTATTACTTACGTCGTTGGCCGACTTGGCAATGTCAGAAAAGGCTGGGATAGACATCTTGACTGCTGTTGGTCTTGATGGTAGATGAAGGGTTGTGGCGTTCTGGGCTGGAATATCTCAGATGTGGTGGTGGAAGAGTGGGCTTGCGAGAATGTTGAGAGCAGAGAAGCCTCGCGTCAGTTTGTAGGTGAGAGAGTTTGGAGCTTAGGAGCTTTGGGGCCGTTCGCAAACAATGCGACGAGAAATTTGATTCCGCAACACGGCGGCCGGCGGCCCTTGGGGGGGAGCTCCCAGGCCTTTCTCTCTCCATTGGCTGTCGACAGCCGAAAGTATGGGTATCCTGACGTGACTAACACCTGCAGAAGACAGGGGGGGGGTCCTCCTCTCTTATGGAACAGTTTCCCACGTGTGTGCATGACCCAAATGGAAAGGTGCTAATTCATGCAGACAAAGTTCCCATCCTTCATGTTGGCTAAACCTTTTGCCCCTGAACGAAAGCAACTTTCATGATCTTGATTGAATAAATACATCAAGAGTACCATAGTGCAATGGGCCAAGGTTTTAAAAAGAGAAACACAGGATTTGGTATCATCTACTCTATTGATTTACCGTACCCAGCTCCCAACTCGAATTTTTTTTCTAACTTTTTGTCATACATGTTGGTCTTTGGCACTACCTTGCCTCATTACTCAAGACGTTGTTGTGCAGCTTACTCGACGCTGTCGTACTTGGCGTTGTGAGAAGCAATCGCACTGCAGCAAGAATTAGCGTCAATGTTCCTCTGTTGTAGCTCAAAAGAAAACTTGGGCGCCGACTTACCGTCCGCTAGGATCGCTCTGCTTCACCCACTTGGGCACCCAGCGCATGACTGTCTCCGCACAGGTGGGCGGGAAGTGCTCGTCAAACATGCATCTGTACCAGTACGCCTCCTTGGTGTCGGGAATGTCGCTGCCCCACTCTGGCTTGGGGTTCTTCATCATCTCGTCCGTGACATGCAGCTCCGCGTTGTCCTTGAGCGCGTCGATCCAGCCATATCCGACACCGTCCGAGAACTGCTCCTTCTGGCGCCAGAGGATCTCTTCAGGGAGGTAGGGCTCGTTGCCCGGCTCGTCGGTCGTATCGAAGGCCTTGCGCAGGATGTACTTCTCGATCCGGCCCTTGGTGATCATCTTGTCGGCCGGGTCAATGGCCATGGATGTCTCGAGGAACTTGCAAGTGTGTGTGTCAGCACCATGTATCACGAGATTGGGCTTTCCCATCACATACCTCCTTGTCCAGGAAAGGCACACGGGCCTCAAGACCCCATGCCGAGGTGGACTTGTTGGCGCGGAGACAGTCTGCAAGATGCAGGTTCTTCACCCGCCGGACGCACTCGTCGTGGAAGGACTCCTTGTCAGGCGCATGACCAAAGTACAGGTATCCACCAAAGATCTCGTCGCTTCCCTCGCCGCTCAGCACCATCTTGATACCCATAGCCTTGATCTTGCGCGACAGCAGATACATTGGCGTCGACGCCCGGATGGTCGTCACATCGTACGTCTCCAGGTGGTAGATCACATCCGACAGGGCGTTCAGGCCGTCCTCGATGGTGAAAGTCATAACGTGATGCTTGGTGCCCAGGAACTTGGCGACCTTCAGCGCCGCCTCGTTGTCGGGCGAGCCAGGGAGACCGATGGAGAAGGAGTTGAGCTGGGGCAGGTACGTGACGGTGGACAGGTGGTCCTCATCATCAATACCGACCAGGCCCTCACCCCGGTCCTCGTCGCCGGTCTGCTGCTGCTCCGCGGAGCCGTTAGCGGCTAGGGCAGCCTTCTTCAGGCGCAGTGTCTCGCGCTGTGCGATCGAAGCAACCAGACTCGAGTCAAGGCCACCGGAAAGCAGGACGCCGTACGGGACCTCGGCCATAAGCCGCTTCCGGACAGACTTCTCGAGCTTCTCGCGCAGGAGCTTAAGATCGACGGGCTTCTGCGGCACCTTGGAGCCGTCCCACCAGTTGGGCTCAAAGTACCGTGTCCTCTCGCCGGTCTTGCTGTCGTAGATGTGGCCCGGGGGAAAGGCCTCGATCTTGTCGCACACTGGGTGCAGGCACTTCAGCTCGGAGCCGAAGTAGACGGTGCCGGGCTCCTTGGAGGACCACCCCTGGTACAGGGTGGTGATGCCGATTGGGTCGCGCGCGGCTATTGTGCGGTCCTGCTTCTTGTCGTAGAGGACGAAGGAGAACATGCCATCGAGGTACTTGGGCGCGTCCAGGCCATATTCCATGTACTACATATCGTTAACCACTTCATATTTTCTGTCTTTCTTTTCTGTCTCCTTGATCTGATCTGACGGGTACGACGTACTAATGGGATGACAACCTCGCAGTCGGAGTGAGTCTTGAAGTGGTACGGGTTCTTGAGGGTCTTTCGGATCAATCGGTGGTTGTAGATCTCGCCGTTGACAGCGAGTATGATGCTGCCATCCTCGTTGGTCAGGGGCTGGGCGCCGCTCTCTGCTCGATCGTCAGATGCGTACACCTCCGCGGGTCTCGACGAAACTCACCAACACCGACGATGCTCAACCGTTCATGACACAGGACTGTAGCATGATGTTAGCAAGCCTTGTGCGCAGCCTTCTTTCGCGGCTAGAATGTTTTTATCCATACTTGTGTTGTTGCAGATGCAGCTGCCGCCTATGAGACGAGAATAAGTCAGTTTGTTGTGAAGAGTGCAACAAATTTTGGGTGACTCAGTCCATACTCCAGTCGGGTCCTCGATGGCGGATCCTATTGTTTCGAGAGTTAATTGGGTTATTCTCGTAGGGAAATCGGGTTTTGCGCACGCTTTTGAGAGCTTGAGAGCAGTGGGCTTGAACTTTTGCACATCCGGGTGCCTGCAGAATGCATGTTAGCCCTTCCAAGATCACCACGATGAATGGTGGGGCACAGGAATGCCCCTCCATCGCCGCTGGGTCAGAACCTACCGGTGGCACGCAAATATACCACACATCTTGTCGACTGTGTCTGAGTTGTGGGATCAAGTAAAAGGCCTAAAAAGATACAATGCGACTCTCTCACAGTCTGTGCAAAGAGTGTGTAGAAGATTAATCTGCGTGAGCTGCAGAGGAGAAGATTCGCGATGATGGGCGGAGGGCACGAAGAAAAAGAAGTCAGGAACTAGCCACGAGGAGAGAGTTCCGTAATAGAATGAAAGTCCCCTGGCAGGCCGAATTGACTCACCCACGGCAAATCAGCACGATTCGATTTGCTAAAAAACAGGAGACTCTGGTATCTCTTGCACGAGGAATAGTACGTAACGACCAGATTTAATTTTTGGGTCCTAGCTACCGGTGGTGTCCGATACCGGGTTCGAGGAGTCATTTTGCTCCCTGATAAGTTCACTGATAAGGACGACGGGAAACGCTACTGAATACTGGTAAAGTACCGTGTACCTACCTCAGGGCGCCACGAGATCGATGGTCCGAGCCATCTGGATATGTAGTGAGCCTCGTTATATGTCAGGTAATGTGCTGAACCCACAGCCCAATATTCGTGGATCGAGATGACGGTTTCTTATGCAGCCATCTGTAGCTGCATGATAAGGCATTCATTGTGGAGGCTTGCAGAGGCTCAGGGTACTAACCGACCAAGTTCCGAGTGACTTACCAGGCTGGCTGGGCACACGGCTCAGAGAAGCGCAGACGCAGCACTTGACTGGACCCGACATTGCAGCGAGCCTGACAAATTGTCAGGACGCGACAGGGACATATAGTACTTCGCGTGATAAGAAGTTTCAGGATCACGTCGCAGGATGTAGACGCAAGGCAGGCCATGGCCATGCAGAAGGACGCGCATGATATCATATCATCTGAGTATTTCATTGTAAAAGCGGGAGCATCAGAACTCCTGGCCTCAAATATAAACCAATGCGCAGTATTGTCTCTTCCTTGTTCAAGATCCTGTAGAAAGGCGCGAGAGCGCAGGAAAAACTCCATGATATCGAAAACTCCATGCAATCAACCCGACCTTTGCTGTACCCGTGCTTGTCCTAAACTCCAAGAGAAAGAAGGGGGATACCCCATGTCGTATACCGGACAACAGCCACCACGCCAACTCGCTTCAGAGTGTAGATCCGCGGCGCATCATGTTCTCCCCCCTTTCCCGAGTGGTCCTTCTCACCCCCATCTTAAGGAGCCGGGTTCTCCTTCACCACCCGCTTCACACGCCGTTCGTATTCGATCCGGTCCTTCTTAAACAGGTTATACGCATCGGCCTGAGCAGGCGACTCGGGGTTCGGGTCATCCAGGAGGTCTTGCACACCCAGAAGAATTTGCTTGATGGTGATGGCGGGTTTCCACGCCTCCTCCTCGTTCAGGATCGACAGGCAGACTGTGCCGCTAGGGTAGACGTTGGGGTGGAACAGCGGAGGGACAAATTTGCCTGTGATAGCTTATGTTAGTGACGAGAGTCGATCTCGAAGAGGCAACGAGCGTCGGGGCTTACACTTGGGAGGCTTGGTCGGGTATTCTGTTGGAAACCCATCATCGTCAGCAGTCATCCTCGAAACCCCATCCCCCAGCACGCAAGAAGACTTAGGGTTGCCCTTACCGTCCGGGAATTGCATCGTCAGCTTGAACTGGCCGCCCTCCCAGATCGTCTTCTCCTTCCCTGGTATGCCACATTCCCAGCTCTTGACGTCAAGAACACCTTGTGCGTTGCGCACAGGCTTTGCATAGAACCCGAAGGGGTGGTCTTTCCTCCAGAGCTTGCTGCTCGGGCTGTTAGTGGATGTTTGTCGAGGTGGTGCGGGTGTGAAGCAAGTTCCTCGGTCAGACGTACCGCTCTTCCTGGAGCCTGTTCAGACATAGAGACATGACTGCGGTTGCTGATGAGCGCAGTGATACCTTTGTGTGCTCGCAAGGTTGGGCGATGGAGATTTGAGGCTGGCAGTTGTCTTGAGACTGGTTGCGTTCAGGATGGAAGACCCAGAAGGCCACGATAAGGTTGACGGCTTCGTTTAAATCGAAAGCCTTTGGGGGGGGGGGGGAGGCGCGATGACGTGACCCAAAGTGTTGAAGGAGAGACAACAAGGCACCAGATATGCAGTTTGTCGGAAGTTGTGGGAAAAAATGAGGCTGTGACGATTGCTGGTCACAAACAAAGTGGCGTGGCCGTGGGTGAAAGAGTCCTTTCAGGGAGCCTTCCACATTTAGGTTTGGTCTTTCTGCAGTGTAACCACCAACAAGTTGGGCAGAATGGTTCGCCTTTTCGATGGTGCTAGAAAGGGAAGGCGGAGGCCACTCACTGACAGGATACCCCCCCCCCCCAAGGAACCCCACTGACCCACCTGAACCGAGGAGCCCTGCCTGTAGCTCTGATGATCCCAACTGCTGCGACCCAACCCCAGAGCGCCGAATTACAGGCCTCGGCAGAATTGGACTGAGACCAGACAGGATATCCGCCAGTGGTGGTTACTTTTCCTAATTTCATGAAGACCTCCTCTTCTTCCTATGCCTAGGTCCTAGGTAATATATTTTTTTCTTCCAAGCAAACAATCACTCTTCTTCGTTTACAAGTTTGTTGCCTAGGCCTATCTTCATTGTCATCACTGACAGTGGTCCCCTCTGCCCCGCGATTCCGTATTACACACGCATTCCAGACTTGGGCAATTGCAAAGATCGCATGTGAGAACTGTCAGACAATATTAACAGCGAGATGGCGTCCAAACCCGAGGCCCCTGAAGCCTCAAGTGCTAAGCCCAAGGTCACCATCGATGATAAAACCCTGGAGGAGATGGGGGATGATGTTCCAGATCCGGATGAAGATGACCTGGACGATCTGGATGGCATGTGATGATCGCCCTTTCGAAGGAAAAGATTTGCTGCAGCTTCTCTAACCAAAGGCCAACAGACATGCTGGATGACTTCTCAGCAGTCAAGCTAGATGCGAAGAAACCCGAGGCCATACCCGCCGGCCCAGGCAGGCCGTCCTCGTCCACAGCCGCCGCAGACCCGTCGACGGCCAAGGTGGAAGATGAAGTGCTTTCGGACGACGACTTTGCGAAGCAGCTCCAGGCCAGCATGGCTGAGCTGATGGGGGAGATTGACAGCTCGGTATTCCCAACTTCATCCCAATCTCGCGAGGAAATCTAGACGCTAACATCCAGCTCAGCCGGATATGCAAGCACAGTTCGAGAGCATCTTCAAGGAACTGGGCGCAGCAGCAGCGGCAGCCGGTGAGGCCCCGTCGTCGGCCCCCGCCCCCGCACCAGGCTTGGCCAGAGCCGTGGACCAGTCTTCCACCGTCACCGACGGCAGTGCCGAGGCATCTTTCCAGGAGACCATCCGCCGCACGATGGAGCGTATGCAGACGTCAGGCGAACAGGCAACGGCAGCGGCAGCGGCAGGAGGCTCGGACGACTTCATGGCGGAGCTGCTGAAGCAGATGCAGGCAGGCGAAGGCGGGCTGGAGGGCAGTGAGGAGGAGTTCTCCAAGATGCTGCTGGGAATGATGGAGCAGCTGACCAACAAGGACATCCTGTACGAGCCGATGAAGGAGCTGAACGACAAGTTTCCCGACTGGATGGAGAAGAACCGGGACAAGATTTCCGAAGCGGACCGCAAGAGGTATGAGGAGCAGGAGGGGCTTGTGAAGGAGATCGTGGCAAAGTTCGAGGAGGGGACGTATGCAGACTCCAACGCTACGGACAGAGAGTACATCGTGGAAAGGATGCAGAAGGTGAGCAGACGCCTGGAGGACGCGCATCACAAGAGGTTCCACGTGCTGACCATATGCGATCTGTCATTAGATGCAAGCTGCCGGATCACCACCGCCAGATCTAGTAGGAGACATGCCGTCTGCGCAAGACGCCCTAGGCGCCCCAGACATGGATTCTTGCAACCCCCAATGAGCTCAACACAACAGCAATGTTGGAAGATACCGAGAATATACCCCTACCACCTGTCCATGCAAGCCTGTGCCATACAGTCTTGTGCTGACCTTGGAACGCCGTCCTGACAACAAAGATCTAACGCCCGCCTGTCCCTTACGCCGACATGCTGAATCAAGACATATTGCCAACCCAAATCGTGAGAAGCAACAATATTTGCATAGGATCTTCTTCATGACAGATCCATCTGTCCCATCGCAGCCAGATCCAGACCCTGGCCTTGTTGTTGCTGCTGCTGGGCCCCCTCTTGCGAGAGGTAATCCATAAACACCGCATCGTAGTCATCATCATCATCAACCTCATCCAACCAGTGCGGCGGGCCAGGCGGCTCCCAGCTGTGCGCCGACTGCCGCTCCGGCAACGACGCCAGGAGCGCCTCCAGCTCCGCCTGCTCATCCTGCTCGAACATACCCACCATCATGTCATCCACGTCCGGCTGATCCGAGCGCCGCTCCACCTCGCTCGGCTCGGCCTCAGGGATTGCGCTCAGCGAACGGGGCCTCCGCATAGCCTCCTCGCGCAGGCGCGCCGCATCCTCGATGTCCGAGTCGAAGATGGTCCCGTCGAGGTCGGCATTCTTGGCCTGTCTGAGCTCGGCATTGAGCGAGAACCACTCCAGCTTGAGTAACTATATATATAAATATATTTTAAGAAGCAGACAATTAGCGTGCGAACTCGGATATGATGCACCCTCACCCTGCACCCTCTCTCGCACGGTCAAAACGTTCTTACCTCTTGCTCCCCGCCCCTCCTTAGCCACCTCTGGTCCTCGGCGCGCTGCCTCACGTTTTTCAGAAACAGCTTCCGCCGGCTCTCCTGTGCCGCCTCGCGCTTCTGCGTCACTGGGTTCGGCCGGCTTGGCCGCATTGCGAACTTGCTGCTGCTGGTGCTACTTCCGAACAGCGATGCGGGTGCCGGCGTCGGCGTCGGCGGACAGATGGGGGGGGAGGACCGCGTCTCACGGCGGGCGTTAGGATCGCAGGGCGTCAGTGGCGGTGGGGGTGATGTTGATGCGCGAATGGGGCTGGAGGAGAGCGGCGAGGACCTGGTTGGCCTGTAGGGGCTAGACATGCTGTGGGCGTGCGTGTGGTGACTTGGACACGGGCTGAAGAAAGGGAGGACGTTGTCCCCGTCGCGGTAGGCCGGGAGGGGTATAACCGTGAACATGCTTTCTGTAGGATGGAGACGGCGATGTGGTGCAAAACTTCGAGTGGCTGGGCTTCGTATAAGATGCTGTGGTGGTGATGATTATGGTAGCGGTGGTGGCAGTAGTAGATGAAGAGTTAGCGATCTAAGGGCTTGTTATGGAAAGGCCGCTTGCTAGGCCTTCAGTGGCGCTAGGGACGCGTTCTGTAGCGTGAGGGGCGCGTCGGGTCATCCTTGTAAATATTAATTGAGTGAGTACGGCACATAGTAGTAGTATTACTTACTAAGCAGGGCCTTCGAATAGGAGGACCGCTGCCTCCGCACTTCTTCGTTGTTTTCACTCAGCATCCCACCCTGTTCCGACTCACTACTTCAAGCTGTACGTCAATTATAGCCCTGATGTACTGCTTATCCATACAAGAAGTCATTTGGCCTCCGTCGATATCAAGAATCCGGGGTGCAAGCCACGGGATTGCAGGTTGGTTGCAAGATTGAAAACTCCACAATCGGATGAGCTCCCCCGCCTCTTTCACAACAGCTCATAAACAACAGCCCATCAAGAACAAGAACACGAATAAAGGACACATTGGTGGGTCCCTCCGTTATTTTTCATGGCAAGTGCCAATGAGATGACAGCATCAGGTAATCTCGCAATCAAGAAAAGGCAGCGAAGGTGACCAGGAGATATGCGATGAACATTTCCCTAGTGAGCCCCTGAGTCTTGGACTTCATTTGTATGCTAAATATGTACAGCAGAATATATTCATCGTCCTGCACAACTCATCCACAGAACTTTCCCAAAGAGAGAGAGAGAGAGAGAAATGAAGCCCCATGCACCAGACTCCCCTCAGGAGAAGTTTGACGCCGCGGTGGCCGACGCCTCGCTGGCAATGCTGACACCGCTAACGGTGATGGTGCCACCGCTGGTGCTCGTCACGCGTACATCGACGGTGTCCGTCCCGAACCCGCTCGAGTTCTCAAAGTAGTTGTAGCTCGAGCGCGTTGTGCTCTGCCAGGTGCTCCCGCCGTCGGTGCTGACCTCGAGGCTCTCGACGGCCTCGTTAGAGTTCACGACCTGCATCGAGAACCAGTACGCCGACGTGCCGGACTTGTTGACCAGCACGATGGGCGAGGTGATGCCGCACGCCACGAACGTGTAGCTGATGTCTATGATGCCCTCGGATGTGGTGCCCAGCTCCAGGAAGGCGTCCTCAAAGAGGTCGAGGTGGCCGGAGGCGCACTCGGGGCACTCATCGACGATCTGGAGGGATTGTTAGTGCTGCGGGATTGGCCGGATGTATGCACTGAGGCTTGGGGGGAGAGAGAGCGCTTACCATGGCGGTGATGGAGTTGCCGCTGGGACCGGTGACCTTGACACACGCACCACACTCGGCGGCATTGTCCCACACGGCACCCGAGTAGGCTGTGCCGTACAGGCTGTTGGGGATGGTTGACAGGGTGGTGAAAGAGCACGCTCCACCGCTCAGGTTGCCGCCGTAGAACGTCGCCTCTCCGCTTGTGACGGCGGAGCTGGTGCTCGAGGTGGAGGTGGAGGTGGAGGCGTCGGATGAAGCGGTCGAGGAGCTGGCGGCCACAGCAACCTCCACAGACGCCGTGGAGGAGGCGACCGAGGTGGATGCCGCAGACGTAGAGGTTACGCTGCTGGTAGCTGCAGCGTCCGAGGTCACGACGATCACAGTGGCGCTGCTAGTGGCCTCGGTGCTCGTGGCGACTATCTCTGAAGACAAGTCGGAGGCTGCACTGGGAGAGACAGCAACTAAAACGGATGCAGAAGAAGTAGGCTCGACAGCCTCGGTGACAGAGCTCGCCTGCGAGGTCCTGGCCTTCTTTGGACAGGCAGCAGCGGACGCGGCAGATATGGCCGACAGGGCCAGAATTACAGATTGGAACCTCATGATGTCGAAGTGGAAGGTGAAAGTTGTTGATGCAAAAGAATGGATGGACACAGGCTCCGGCCTGAAACGCAATGACTACTGCACTGCAAGACAAGTAAAAACGAAAAAAGATTGTATCGAATGGCAAGGACCGGTGGACTCGCACATTCAGTCAAAGAAAAAGAGCGACAGGACTCAGAACAGAGGTGACCTAGAAAGGAAAGGGAAATAAAGTTCATGGTCATGGACTCGGGCGACGGAGACTATTATTCTATATAAGATCCTATGCTAGAGAGCCGTCAGGGCCGGTCGTTGCGGATTCACGATTCCACAAATCCGGTAAGGGCTGGAGGTACCACTCATTTCACAGTTAAAAACCAACAGGCCTCGAAATAGCCAAAAGCATCATCACAAAACCAGACTGCTGAACAATTTCTCCGTTCTAATCTCATCTCAGGGGAGGGCAGGTTCATCTCAGCAGAGGTTGGCTAAGGGGCGCATGAGGCGCAGGGCCGCAGGCTCCTTAGTCTTGGTTTCCAGAGGGTTCTGGTCTTTTGTTGCTGTGATGCATGCATGGCGCGCGGCCCCTTGCTCACGGATATAAAAAAGCAAAAAAAAAAAACAACAACAACAACAACAACAACAACAACAACAACAACAACAACAACAATGCTGAACCTGGGGTTAGTGGCGGCATGTATCTTCTTTGAGAACGTCTCGTGTCAAGGTCTTTGGCGCGGGACGGCTTCTGCTGTGGGGTTCGCTGGCGGTTTCGTCTTGATGAGCGTTGCGTGATGATGTGCTAGACAACCTCCCCAGGGCGCGGCGGGACTTGACTCGTTGACAGGAGGTAGACATGCCATGGATGACCCGTGCAGCAGGGTAGGATCGTGAGTTTTGATGAGAGTGAGTCCATCAAATCTACCTTCATTTTCAGCGCACCGGCATGCCACCATAGCGAGATGTCGTTGCCCTGCACATGCCCTGGTCTGGACTAGTATGGTCCCATCAGGGGGGTCCTTAACGCACCATCAGCCCTGGGATCTCATGTTAGTCAGACAATGAGCTGTGTTAGGGGTTACATATAAGCAGCACATTGATCAACTTTCTTCTGGCCTGGGCACACTCCATTCTGATGATGCTTCCAGTTCGATTCTGCATTTAGATCCACTGCACTTGGTAGTAATTAATAATAATCATTGCAGATATTCGCCTTGTAGCGGCTCTGCTGTTGTCTTTTAGTACTCGGGGCCCTAAACTAAAACAAAAAAACGCCACTTGCAGCACTGTAAAATTAGGCCTGGAAGAATTCCTACAACTACACAGGAGTGTGACCCTAACACTCACTGACGCTATTGCAAGTCAGCAAGTGTAAAGTTGAGTGGGCAAGGTTGGTGGACTGGTCAGTATTGATAGTGTTGTTCTTTGTTGGGGTACTGAGTGTGCTCAGCTGATCGAGACTATGAGACTGAGAGTGCCATAGTCACAGTGGCCATGTAGATGGAAGTCATGTTGAGCTTTGTGATGTTCTCCAGGTAGAGTTGGTCGGTGACAGTGGTGTAGAGGATCACAAGTGAGGCTGTGCCGATCTGGCAATCGAGGGGCACCCACCAAAGCATCCGGGAGGCAATCTGGAAGGAGGAGAACTTTGCATAGCTTACATGATGGCAAGAGCTAGACCTGTAGCTGGAGTTAGATGGTCACAGGTGGAGGGGCTGAGGTTGTCTCCCTACTTAAGTACACAGTGAAAAGTGGCTCTCAGCTTGAAGGACGGGCTGTCGAAGACCAATGAATATTATTGTGTGCAATGCAGAGCATGCATCACGGAGTCAGCCTGCAGGGAGCAAGGCGGGGCACACAGCTACCCTAAGCACCGTTTCTGGGGCGAACAGGAGCAGCTGAAAATCGTTTATTTCTTTGGGCATCCCTCATGCGGCATGATATGCTTGTATGAATGAACCTTGATATGATGCTGCTGTAGACTCCACGCACGCACGCACTCGTGGCCTGAGCCTCGACAGTAAAAGCTGAGACATCTCTTTCTTCTTTATGTTCTCCATTTCCCATCCCCTTCAATTTTTTGAGATGGAAAAAACGAGGATCGAATACCACCCATGATTCATGATTGATGTTGTAGTACCCAGACGGTCTACTCAGCATTACCTGGGTCGCCGCACCGTTGATCATCGAATATTCACCATCTGATCGCGGACATTCATCTAGATTTCTTGTTCAACTTGGCCCATCCCTATAACTCATACCATGCGAGGTGTCAAAATGTCACGGCGCAGATTGAGCCATCACTTTTCTGGGCTGCGGGCTCGCTTCAGACGACGACGCCCACAAGAGCCGGAGCATAAGCCGTCCGGGTCGTCACCTGGGTCGACCGTTGCACAACATGAGTTGCCACAAGTCGATTGAAAGGAAAGCCTTCCCAACGACATCCAGATGAGCGAGATCTACTCTGCGCGTTTGTTCCGAGAGACACCTCAATGTCAAGATACAGAGTCATCCATTACGCGCCGTTGAACACAATCAGGACAGCAAAGTCTCGTTTATCATGTCAACTGGTCGTTATGGCGGTGCAGAGAACCCTCTCACATGGGGATGTTGCTCCCGTCATCGTAAGGGCAGGGTAATTAGCCAAGGCAGAATGAGTGCCATGGTAAATGATATGTGCCTTTTTGACCATATCCCAGGCAGAACCAAATGTTGTCCCTGAGAAATGCACCAGCACATGTCGTCGACTTGTTGCCAGATGAAAGATGAAGGTATCTTTATATGACTGTGAATGCTTCGAGGTTGAATGAACCCCTGCAGCGACCGGGACGGGAAGGTGGTGTGAGCGGACCCTGCCTTGCGCGCGCCGTGATCAGCCGAGGGTGCTGCAGTGCTCCGTGACTTGCCGCAGTGTGCTCGGCAGAAAAAAAGAAAGAGAAAGAAAAACAGTCACTTTGTGCTTGAGGCGACGTCGACGGTAACTTCCAATCTGCCGGGCACGCCTCTGCAAGCCGACAATTACCTCTTCCCTCTCTTCTTTGTCTCGAAAAAGAAGATGCGATTCTTTAAACCCACCTCCTACATGTTATAATCTCTCTCCTTCGGACCAATGTCGACCCTTGAAGCATGAAGGCTTCTTCCATCTTTCCGACGCTTCTGCGTCCCGTATCGGCACGGCCGACGCAGTGGACGTGTACATCCTGTCGCAGCCCGTACCTGAGGACAACCCGAAATCGACCTTTGATGGGTACATGGCAGGACGGCGCAAGCAGACGAGCATATTCTTCAAGATCATCGGCCCCACCTCCGCGGCCCAGAGGAAGAGTCCTCCTCTATGCCGGCGTCGCAGGAGCAGGCGCGGGTGTCCTGGCTGTGGCAGAAGATGTGAAGAGCACCTTTGAGGGCACGGAACGGGCAGGCAGGGTGGCTTCGGCCCTGTTCATCTGCATCAACGAGTTGGTCGATCCGAGCCATGTCCCCCTAGCATGCTGATTCTTCTGACACCACCTCTGCGCAGTTACCGAACCACGTTAAACCAGCGCGACAAGGTCACCAGCGCAGACGAGAAAGACACGCTGCTGAAGAGCTGCCACAAGAGATGTGCGGAGAGGACGCTCAGGGTATTAGAGAAGAATGGCGGCATATTTATCAAGCTGGGGCAGCACTTGGTATGTACCTGCTGGTACCTGCTGGTACCTGCTGACGAGAGTGTCGAGAGGACCGAGCCCCCCCGATTCGTTCTCTGCTGACTATGTGTTCCAGAGCGCGATGAACTACCTTCTCCCCACCGAATGGACGTCGACATTCATACCGCTACAGGACAAGTGCCCGGTCTCATCTTACGAGTCGATCGAGGAAATGTTTAAAAAAGACACGGGAGAGGATCTAGCCGACTACTTCTCCGATTTCGCCCACGAGCCCATCGGCGCCGCCTCTCTCGCGCAGGTACACCTGGCCACGATCAAAGAGACGGGCCAGAAGGTGGCGGTGAAAGTACAGCACCCGACCCTGGCACAGTGGGCACCCCTCGACCTGGCTCTGACGAGATACACCTTCTCGACGCTGAAGAGGTTCTTCCCGGAGTATGACCTCGAGTGGCTGTCAAAAGAGATGGACCTGTCCCTGCCACAGGAGCTCGACTTCCAGTGTGAGGCCCAGAACGCCATGCGCATGAAGGCTCACTTCGCCAACTACCCGAAACTGCCCCTCATCATTCCTTCTGTAGTGTGGGCCAAGAAGCGCATCCTCGTGATGGCGTGCGAGTCGGGCCACAGACTGGACGACCTGGATTACCTCGACTCACAGGGCATCGACCGCGACGAGGTCTCGGCGACGCTCGCTCGCATCTTCAACGAGATGATCTTTGGCGAGGGTGCGCCGCTTCATTGTGACCCGCACGGTGGGAACATCTCGATCCGGAAGAACGACTCCCGAAGATATGGTGCCAATTTTGATGTGATCCTCTACGATCATGGCCTCTACCGAGATATACCGTCCGATATACGCCGTTCGTACGCCAAGATGTGGCTGGCTGTCATCGAGGGTGACATGGAACGGATGAAGAAGCACACGAAAGATGTCGCTGGCATCACAGACGAGCAGTTTCCTCTCTTCGCCTCCGCCATCACCGGCCGCGATTTCAGCGTGGTGCAGTCATCGATCATGAAGCCCAAGTCTGAGGACGAGAAGAAGACAATGGGCGGCGCCCTACAGGAGGGCCTGCTTGCAGACCTTGTGCAGCTGCTTGGTCAGGTGCCCCGGGTGATCCTGCTCATCCTGAAGACCAACGACCTCACGCGAAGCCTGGACGAGAGCCTCCACACTCGGCAGGGCCCCATCCGCAACTTTATGATCCTGGCAAGGTACTGCATGCGTACCGTATTCAACGAGCAGCTTGAGCAGATACGGGAGCACGGGTCCTACCTCCACCCGTCCAACATGCTCAGGTTGCTCGCCGCATCACTCGGCTTCCTCCGAGTCGAGGTGAAGCTGACGTTATTTGAACTCTGGCTCGGCGCGAAGAGGGCAGTGGGCTGGAACAGTGGTGACTTTATGGGGATGTGAAGAACGAATGGCAAGAAAGGAGTTGGAACGAGCAACGATACACGCACATAGATCTTGATACCTCGCATCATGGCCGGGAGTTTGTTTAGACGACGATAATCTTATCACATTTTAATGCCACTCGGACTATTGGCGCCGGACCACAAGTTGAGCGTGGGGACGGGAGCCTGGACACACACGCACGAGGTTGACCTCCTCCACTCCTGGCCGGGGTTGGTCTCCATGCTGACAGTGTCTGGGTGCAACGCAATAGCAACCTTAGTCCGACTTCCCACCTCAAACACACTCGTGCTTGGGTCTCTTATGTATGTTCCTCGACTCTGAGCCCCTAAACCTATCTCGTGCCATCGAGCCCTCGCCCCCCCCCCCCCCCCCCCCCCCCCCCCCCCCCTACCCCCCCCCCCCCCCCCCCCCCCCCCCCCCCCCCCCCCGGACCGGATCAATATTCTGACGTCCACCTGGGTCCCTCCTGGCTACCCTGTCGAGACTGCGTGCCACCCATCATATAAATTGTCTGCCCTCACCCACGTTCCTACTTTCTACCTTCGTCTTCCTCTCTCACCCAAGACGTTTCCCTGGGAGTTTTTACTTATATTTCCCTTCTCCAAGGCGAATACGGCATATCAACAGCAACACCAAGCTCTTTTCTTTCCCACTCCAATGTCTTCTCTCACGGACAATACTCCTTCTGGCTCTGTGCCGCGCTCGAGGCTCTCGGCCAGGTTGGATGATTCCATCGGCGTGGGTAAAAAGGTGCAGTCCGCACTGTACCGTGAGTAGATCCAATGACCCCCTCCCCGCCCCCTCCTTTTCTTTTTTCCTTCTGCCCATCTTATATCCACCAATGTTTCTTACCCTGTATTTTCTTTCCCCCTGAGCTCGTTCTTCCTGTCTTCTTCGACCGAATGAGATGCCGTGCTGATGGGAAAATAAAATCCGCGCAGGCTACATGGAATTCCTCTGGGCGAGCCTGCGCCGGGGTCATCTGAGTGTCCTCTTTGGCCGCACCAACCGCGAGCTCCACGATCAGGCCTTTGCGGATTGGTACTCGTCAGCCAGTGAGTATTTTCCACCCCACACTTTATTTTCTCCACAACGGCCTGTCTCTTTTTCCCTTTCTCTCCCTCTCTTGGTTCCCCCCTCCCCTTTTCTTTCTTCTCTTTTTCCTGCCCATCCCATTCTTACTTGACCCCCTCTTCCCAATCCCAGGCCACGGCATCGCCCAATACGAGGCCACAACCGCTGCCCCCAGCCTCGTCGCCTCCACCCACGGCATCGTGATCGACCTCGGCCCCGGGCCCGGCATCCAGCTCCCCCACTTCGACGCGTCCAAGATCGAGCACATCTACGGCGTCGAGCCCAACACGGGCTTCAGGCGCGCCTTTATCGACCGGCTCCAGTCGGCGAAGGTGGGGCTGGACGGCAAGTACACGCTCATCCCGTGCGGGATCGAGGACGAGGAGGTGCTCGCGCGGTATGGGCTGGGGGAGGGGAGTGTTGATTGTGTGCTCAGCATGCAGGTTATGGTGCGTCGTTGGCTTTCTTCTTCTTCTTCTTCTTCTTCTCCTCCTGGCTGCGCGGTTTTCAATATGTCTTTCGTCGGACAAGTCTGGTATTTCTCTGACGGGGTTTGTAATGGTTTAGTGTTCCCTCCCGAATTTCGAGGAGCAGGTCCGGCATATGCATAGGCTGCTGAGGCCCGGTGGCGAGCTTATCTTCTGGGAGCATTGCCGGAATGCAGACCCTATCACGAGGGTTGTTCAGTGTAAGTCGTCACCCAAAAGGCGAGGAAGGGGGATAGACATACCCCGCTTTGAGACTGTTTTTGTTGCGTGGTTTTCTCTCTCTTTTTTTTTTTTTTCTTTTTTCGTTCGGTGCTGACGGGGAGTTTCGGTAGGGCTTTGGTGTCTGATATGGCCCAGTGTCATCGGCGGGTGTCGTCTGGACCGGGTGACTCGGGAGGCCTTGGTGCAGGCTGCTGAGTGGGAATACGTGGACATCCACACTGATGAGGAGGCGCATATGGCTATGCCTCGAATCTGGGGACGGTTGGTTAAGCCGCGAGTGTCTTGAGAGATGTGGATTGCTTGCCTGAGAGGTCCGGTGTGGGATTTCGAAGGAACCCAAGGGGTAGTAGTAGCTGAAGGTAAATCGTGGAAATCAATTTTTTTATGACCTGCGCCAGCGCCTGCTCTATATATGCCAGAAAATGGTATATTCAGGAATGGGAGACATTATACAAACCCAGAAGAAGAAGAAAATCCAAGATGGCAAATCCACCTCCGACCAAAACCCTCGTTCTGTCTTGTCCCTCAGTCCTCATACGCACCCTTATCAACACCAATCATGCCGGTGTTCGCCCTCCTCCTCTTCTTGCCCCAGGTCTCCCTAGCCCACTCGGTCAGCGTAAACCCCCAGTGGCCCGCCACCAGCGCCCCGCTGAGGATATTGATGACCTTGACGATGAAGACGACAAAGCTGTCGCGCGACTCCTCGATCTGCAGGAGGATGGGCTCGATGTCGTACTTGAAGAAGACGCCGGGGAAGATGTCCTCGCTGACCTCGTGGCTCTGCTCCGTCACGGCGTACTGGTTGGTGAACAGGGTGTCGGCGTTGTGGAGGCTCGCAGGGCCGACGCTGTAGATTGTGGGGACTACCGACATGAAGTATTGGAACTTGTGGAAGTGGTTTTCGGCGATGTTGACAGTTCGGTCGAGAGGGTTCTCGAGAGAGGGGTAAAAGCCGCCGAAGGAGAGCTCGTTGACGATGTGGGAGAAGTTGAAGTCTGTGTGGGCACATAAGTTAGTTAAGGGCCTTTTTTTTTCTCCCTCTTCCCCTTTCCTTTCCTTTCCTTTCCACCTCTGACAAAAAGGAGAGAGAGAGAGAGAGAGACGGAGAGAGGTAAGAAGAGAGCGCTAGGCAACGTACTGCTGTGGTCTAGGTGCTCCCCAAACTCCAGATATCCATGGCCACGGGCAGTAATGTGGAAATCACCCTGCACCTTGTTCAGATCCAGACTCCCAAAGATACGGCACGAGTCTGCATTGGCGCCGCCGCCCTTGATCTTGGGAGTCTTGGCCCACTTGGCCCTCTTGGTGCCCAGCCTGACGATATCATGGATATGCTCCTCGCCAAAGCCCTCGTCGTGGCCGTGCATGGCAACCCAGCCCTCGCCGGTCACGATGCGGCCCTGCTCGTCCCTGTTGAGCTTATGCGTGCCCTTCTTGTCGACCCAGTGCGCCCACAGCGTGTTCTCGCGCTTCAGCTTGTTCCCGGCCAGGATGCGGTCGCCCGAGGCGTCCTGCACGTTGATGTGCAGGTCGGTGCACCGCATGCGCACCACCATGTCCAGGTTGATCTGTAGGCTGTGGCCAACGCCTTTTTCCACCGCAAAGGTATGCGTCTCGACGCCGCGCCACCAGCGGGTCAGCTCGGACCACACGAGGACGAGGGTGACGAGAATCATGGCGACTGTCCATTTGCCGCCGCCCGAGGTGCGCGTTACATATTGGGGTTTGGATTTGGCTGAGAGAAGGGAGAGGAGGGCAGGACATGTTAGCCTTTGGTTTTCTGCGACGCGTGGGAGAGGGAAGAAGGGTAGGGACCAGAGGTACGTACGGAATGCGTCGAATGCGCTCACTATGCTACCCTTTGCGCCAAAGGCATCCTCGTCCAGACTGGTGTCCTTGAAGCCGTTCATGGGTGAAGGAGCGTGGAGGGGCGCATCCGAGTACGGGCTGCTGCCGTAGTGGCTCTGCTGCGATTGCCAATCCATGGCGGGAGGCTATAAATGTCGCTGCAGCGAGCCAATCTCAACGTTTCTTGGCTATATCGTGTCGTGGAGAGCTTGGTGGAGGATGGTGGGTGGTGCTGTCCCCGCCGCGAGGAGGTTGTTTCGAGAGAAACACCAGCGTGCGCCGGAGCCTTCTCTGATCGCCGCAGGGAATGTTCGCCAGCGTGAAAAGGTCGTTCAAAAATCTTGTCGGCCTGCCCCCTTTTCAGCCCCCGTTTCGCATCGTTCGGCTCGTCCAGCTGAGCAGTGTGGGTGTCGATATATTTCGTGGAGCTTGCGAAGGCTCTGGGCGTGGGGAGTTGGTTGTCTCTCTCCCTCTCTCTCCCTGCTAAACTTAGTTCACAAGTAGGGGACCCTACTTTCTCACGGTACTGTACTGAGGACAGGTAGCAAAATTGGGACCATCGGCCCAGAAGACCCCGGCTAAAAACGCGCCGCCGTCTGTATTCGTCACCCGCAGGGGTGGGGCTTGAGGGGGACTAAGATTAGAGGAGGGAAGGGTGGGATCTCCCCACCTCTTTGACTTAGACGAGGCTGAGGCTACGGAGCAGCTCAACACCACTGCTTGAGCCGACACAATCATATGCTCACGGGTCTGCCTAGAGGTTTCTAGCGGTTTCAATGCTACCTCATCCGTTTGCCCTCTTTCGCTTCTTTTTACCTAATATCAACCCACTTTTCCTGATGGATCACCGACCAAGTACAGCCTGAACAATAAATGTCACCATACATGATTAAAATCAAGGCTTCTCCATGTGCTGCCTCATGACGCAATCATTTCTGTCTGCCTCCCATTTTTCTTCTCAAAGTTGCTGTTTGTCCCCCTCTTGGCTTGATTACCGTCCGAGCTGCAACGTCACCTGCAGATATTACTGTACCACCATGTGCTGTCAGCAACTATGCCGCTGGCTGAGCGTCAAGGGTGATCCACACATCCTCCACTGGTTAGAGACCTCCCATCTACAAGGCTCTCCTACCATATACTGCTGCTGCTGCCCTCTCGCCTTGTCCAGATCCACTCTTGTTCTTGACTATTGAACGCACGGGATGAAAAAATCCTGTGCCACTTTACCTTCTTTGATTGCAAACTTGCCCTACTTCTGGAATGTGTCGAAAAGGCACGTGTCATGTGGAGTGGCGGAGCATCGTCACGAAGCGGCCACTGAGTGGGCAGAATTAAAAAGAAAAAAAAAAAAAAGAAGGAAACAAGAAGAACAGATCGATTGGGGGAATTTGAAAGATGGAAGTCGAGTAAGGAAAAGAAGAAGAAAATTCTGGCCTCAATATACCAATCTCCAACTGGTAGGCCAAGATGTGGCCAGCTCATCGCGGCCGCCGTGCAATGGGCCGAGGAAGGCTGGACTATGAGAGCCAGCTAGAAACAACCTCAGGTGACACAAAGGACGAAGACCCATGACCTTTTCTGCACAATTCCGAGGCTAATTTAAACGTCACTCATGATATGCAGTGATCCAGAGCTTCCGTCCTCCTCATAGGACGCTCGATAGATTCCGCGCGAATATATCCATAGCCCACTTGGTCCCACTCGCCTGGCTGTGCACTGTTATCTTTACGGCGTACAGAGTATAGTATATTCATTTGCTTCATGTTAAAGTGTAACCTTCCAAGAAACCTTGTGTTGCCGTGTTCCTGTGGTAGAACGTGACAAGTACGTCCAAGTTTTGAAATGAATCTATATGGCCGTCTCTCACACGAAGGGCTCTCTGACTGGTGTGGCTTGGCTAACTGGCTCGATGCAGGTTGGTGCTGACATCGCATCTTTTGTGCATTCGGTTTATACTTATTCAAGGCCTATATTTCAGCACAAAATTTCTTTACAAAGGGAAGTCGTATTAAAATGTTCCTGAAAGAGATGGCCGCATCGCTCAGGCAGAAGTGCTACGTATAAGCCAAGCGGTCTGGTGAAGGTCTAGATCCATGGAGAAATGCACTTCGTATCTAGTCCCATGAGGGAGAAGGGGATCAATCCAGAGAGGACAAAAATGAGGCGACAGAACTATCTTCTGACTGCAAGCATCGCGACTATTCACAGCCAGACGCTTCGTTGCCACGCTGCAACCTTCCGCATGTCGTGGAATTGATTGGAAACTATTACACTGCAAGGTACACCGCCGAAGATTTTGTCCTTTGTCACAGTACATCTCAAGTGCGACTGCGGCGGCAGCTATGGGAACTATCCTATCAAAGAGCCCCGTGAGCCTTATTCGCCTGAACACCAAAAACGGCTATCTGCGCGGCGCGTTTTATCCCCCGGCCACATATTATCGGAACTCCAGAACTAGCTTATGAAAATAAGAGCTCTAGATTCTTATCGACTTACTCTGCCCAACCCAACTTCTCTCCCGCTCACTCACTGGGGCTGGCCGACTGTTGTTTACCCACACAGCCCATCCTTTCTGAGTCCGACTCAACAGCTGAATTCCCCCCCCCCCCCCCCCCCCCCCCCCCCCCCCCCGCCCCCCCCCAACGCCCCCCCCTCCCCCCCCCCCCCCCCCCCACCCCCCCCCCCTCCGCGCCCTGCGGAAGGTCGCCCCC
>JACWRQ010000162.1:0-79379 GCA_014849955.1 Cryphonectria carpinicola | reverse complement strand
GGTGTGGTGGAACGGCTCGGAGGAAGACGGCGGCAGAGGGGAAGGCGGCCGGGGTATGTGGGGGGGGGGGGGGGGGGGTGGGTGGTGGGGTTGGGGGGGGGGGGGGGGGGGGGGGGAGAGGGAGGGGGGGGGGGGGGGGGGAATGTAAGTATAGTAGAGTAATAAGCTTACCATGATAGGCCGAAATGAATACCAAAGCTTTTTAAGATCATCCAAAGTGATTGGCGCTACAGTGCTCGGCCCATTCCACAGGCCGTGCGCTCGAAACGAGACTCCAGCATGGTGTGTGTGTCCTCGAATCTCGTTGTCCTCGTACTCATGCGTAGGGTATACGCCCAGCCGCCAAACTCCCCCCCCCCTTCTCTTTTCTCCTCTCCCAAGGATTTGTTGGGTGATATTAGCGCAGCTACCAGTACGAGGGCTACTTGCTATTGAACTTACGCTTCGGCCGGGTTGTTGAACAGAGTTTTCGATGGTAGCTCTAGATTTTCCTCCTCCATGCAAATATAGGTATAAGAGGAGAAATACTACGACGGTCTAAGAAACGACTATGAGCGCCATGTTTACCCTCGATGAACTCTGTTCCCGGTGTCGCGGTCCACCTGGCAAGCTAGCCACTGATGCTTCGACCAGAGCACGCCGATGATATTCCAGTCGTCTGCTGCTGGCTTTGAGATTGGCAATCGCCTCGAATACATGCTTGATTTGTGTGGCCTGTACTATAGAATCCGCACCTGTCCAAGGCGTACCCGAATACCACATATGGATAGAAAGCAAAAATGTCCAATTCCCTTTACTCGCTCTTATATCCCTGTACTCTTTGCATCGAGTGTTTCTCGTAGTATCAAGATCATCCAGCGAGACGACGGAGACAGCTATTCGTGTTTAGCAACTTATAAATTATCATGAATGATTTATAGAGACCTCGGTTTTCTCCTCGTCATCAGCCACTTCTCGCTTCCACAACAGTAGCGGCCTTTTCTTGGAATCCTCACTCTGCTCTACCGTCCGCTCACCATCCCCAAAGACGGGCTTGAACCACCGGTCATAGACGGCCCACGTGAGGTGAAAGAAAGTGTCCATGACCAGGCCAAGCCAGACCGGTACCTTGCCATCGTCATCCGCCAGCACCCTCGACATCCCCAGGTACAATGCCAACCAAGGCGCGACCAGGGCCAGGAACAAGAACTGCCCCAGAGCCTGTAGACGTGTGGTGATGGTATACGGCTGCAGACTCGCTAGGTATCGCTGGTACTTTACGGGTAGGTCGTGCTCGGCCGCGCCGTCGACGATGAGCTTGAGGTACCGCGCCGAGGGCTGTGCGTACTCCGGATCAGGGCGGACAGGCTGAAGCAGTAGATTCTTCCACCACTCTTTCAGTCTGCTCAACGGACCGTCATCGTCGTCGTCGCCGTCGTCGTCGCCATCACGTTCATTGTTTCCATCGTTTCCGTCCTCAGGCTTCTGGGGAATTCGAGGCGCATAGAGCGTGTGTGCGAGGAAGGGCCTCGGTAGTCCTGGGTATGATGGATCTTCTGGAATCCCAGGGGGTCTGGTCGGGATTGGAAAACACGGCACGAGTATGTCTTGATACGAGGAGCCACCACCCTCCGTCTTCACGATCGTCGCATAGTCTTCTGGCGTAACCTCGTAGACAACCCCGATCAGGCCTCCGTCCCACTGCGGATCGCTAGGAGCCCTCTCGGGGTGGTAGGAGTCATCTCCTCCTCTTCTCGGATGCACCGAGCCAGCTTGATTTTGCGCGGGAGGGGGCAACGAGAATCCCGGCGGCGGGTCTGGCAGCCCTGGGGGGATCTTGGGCGGCTTGGGGATCTTGCGGGGGGCGGTGTTGGCGAAGCAGGGCTCCTTGTAGGCGATGCCGGGCAGATCGAACGTCAGGCGCAGCGAGGGGGCCGAGACGTTGGTGGCCGAGAGGGGACGGATGCCGCGCTGGCCGAGGAAGGTTTGGGCACAGAGGTTGGAGCCGTAGGCGAGATAGAGGACGGTCGAGGAGGTGGCGTCGGCGAGGTAGGGGGCCGCGAGGGGCGACGAGGAAGGGAGAGGCTCTTCGGGGCACGGCTTGGGGCTTGCGCGGGCTAGACGATCGTGAGTTGTGCGGCTAAGGGAGGAGACTGGTGGATAGTCCTGGGGTCGAGGCGTGGGCGTGAAGTCGACGGTCCGGATGCGCCGAAGGGCTGCGCAGGCACAGCTGCTCTTTGGCGGTGGTGGCGGGAAAGCCATTTTTTTTGTTATTGTATTATTTATTTCTTCGCTTTCTTCTTCTTCTTCTTCTTTAAATCAATAAATTATTTACGTCAGGCAGGGGGGGCTGATGATGGGAGGAAGAAGTAGCATATGGAGGAGGAGAAGGAGGAGGAGGAACAGCATATACTAATTGAGGGTACGTACGATGCTTGATCAGCAAAAGCGGCACAGGCGGCTACGGTCAGGCAGTGTGCATGCGTGGCCCAAAGAAAGCCGGGCCTTGTTAGGGTGTGAGTCGCCGTTACGGGCGGATTCCGGATCGTACAGCGTACCGAAATACCCCTTGCAATCCACTACAGGCGCTGTAGGGACAAACCTGCAGACGATCCGTAGGGGCAACTCTAGGTCCGAACACTCTTAGCCCAGTAATACTGCAAGTAATTTATCTCTCCGACGACGTGTCCAGCCCCTTTAACTATAGACAAGCACGGAAGGAAGACTATTGATTGTGAAAATAGACATATACTGTACTTGAAGAGTTGAGAATGATGCTGTAAGGAGAAGAAAATAAAAGTATTTGGCGTATGCAGTCAGGACCAACTTCCAACACACCCTCAATAAACTGCCATGCTCTAGGTTTCGATTCTTGATATGTTTGATGTGAGGTACTTGCTTGTGTATGCGTTTCGAGCCAATAGGTATGGGTACTTACTTCAAAACCTCTCAGGCTTCCCCTAAGAAGTAAGTAACCATGGTGCCATCAACCATACTACCACAGTCACTACCACAGCACCAGGTCACCATGCTGGCCAATCAATCAAGTGCGGGAACGGATGGGATCCCTGCAAACACGTAGGGTTTATCGACAAACGCCTTTGGAGGTGTAGAACTTTTTGCGGGACAAGGTGAGAAGAGAAAACAAACCTTTACGACCTCGTTACTCAAGTATATCATCACACTGCCAGCCTGGCTTTGTCAAGTCATACATTCTTGAATACTATAGTTGTACCGTCTTTCAAACTCATTAAACAACAACAATACATACATACATCTACTTCTTCAAGCCATGGCCAGCCTGCAAGCCATCAAATATACTCGAGGGCGTCTGGACGTATTGGACCAGCTCAGACTCCCTCACGAGCACCACTACGACGAGGTGTCGACATGCGAGGAGGCTTTTGACTGCATCAGGGCCATGAGGGTCCGTGGAGCTCCGGCTATCGCCATCGTCGCTGCTCTTGCGCTGGCTGTCGAGCTGCACCGCGGAGCTTGCAGTACGTTCAATCGATAGGAATTTCCAACTCCTCCTCGTCTTAAACAAAAACATATTCTTTCTCTCTACACGCTCATCTCCCCCAGAACCCACTCATCTCATCTCATCTGTTTTATTTTTATTTTTCATGTAAAAACAAAGATGAAAGGCAAACGAGGCACACAAATCAGCCAGCCAGCCAGCCAGCAGACATAGTAGTAACACAACACCATTCTACAGAAGCTGAGTCCGTTGACGATACAATCTCCTATATCGACAGCCGGCTAGACTACCTGAAGGAATCCCGCCCTACGGCCGTAGACCTGACCAACGCCATCAATCATCTCAAGGCCGCCATCCGCTCGCCTTCGCAGGAGACCACCAGTGCCGTCCCCACGCCCACACCAAAGGATGCGGTGCTGGCCACCTTCATCGCCACTGCAGAGGCCATCCTCGCCAAGGACCTGCAGACCAACCTCTCCATAGGCGAGCACGGCGCGGCGTGGCTGGCAGAGCAGCACAGGGCCTCCCCCTCGGCCAACCAGATCTCTGTGCTCACCCACTGCAACACGGGCTCGCTCGCCACCTCGGGTCACGGCACCGCACTGGGCATCATCCGGACCCTGCAGTCCAAGGGCCTGCTGAAGCATGCATTCTGCACAGAGACCCGCCCCTACAACCAGGGCAGCCGTCTGACCTCCTTCGAGCTCGTGTTCGAGGGGATCCCATCCACCCTGATCACGGACTCGATGGCCGCCGCGCTGTTCCGGCTCAAGAAGGCTGACATGAACATCGGCGCAGTCATCGTGGGCGCTGACCGCGTGGTGCGCAACGGCGACACGGCCAACAAGATCGGCACGTACCAGCTCGCCGTGTTGGCGCGGCACCACGGGGTCAAGTTCGTGGTGGCGGCGCCGACGACCTCGGTAGACCTGGAGACGGAGATGGGCGACGGGATCAAGATTGAGGAAAGGAAGGCGGAGGAGCTGACACAGATCAGCGGGGCGGTCGTGGGCGCCGACGGGAAAGTGGACGTCAGCAGCACGGCGAGGGTGGCCATCGCGGACCAGCGGATCAACGTGTGGAACCCGGCCTTTGATGTCACGCCTGCAGAGCTCATCGACGCCATCGTGACGGAGAAGGGCGCCGTGGTCAAGAACACTGAGGGCAGATTCGATTTCAGCGAGGTCATGCCTGAGCGGTGGGCAAAGATTGTGGGCCGGCAGTGATCGCATGTGCCTCCTCCTCCTCCTCCCCGTCCTCCTCCGCCGCCGCCTCCTGGCTTTATTTTAGTAATTGACAAATTTGTCTCTCCCTCTCTCTCTATATTCAAGATACTGTGCCATTTTTAGTTCTCTATACTATGCAGGACGAGCTTCTTGAATCCTTCGACGGCGGTCTCAAGGTCGCCAACCGTCAGCGCCTCGTCGTCACCGTGAGCCACAAGGATAGTTCCAGGTCCATAAAGATATCGGGTATGGTTGCCCACAAGGTACGGGATGTCTGTCCCGTAGTTGGCGACCAAGGTGTCGAAACCTATTAAAAATGACAAATTCTTGCATTAGAAGTAGGCAAGACCAACATCAAGGTCGCGGTCCTGAAGCTCTCTTTCTCTCTCTCTTTCTCGGGGCTCAGACGTACCTTCAACATCACAGTCGCATGGCGTAACTCCCTGGCCCACGGGGCAGTCAAGGCTCAACGCCTCGTCATCCACATGCTTCAAGATCTCGCTGATCCTCTGCACCACAATCTCGTGTCCCGTCTGCTGCGGCTCGACCGCAATCCGGCACAGCAGACTGGCCTGCGCATGTGCGGGGATCACATTCAGGGCAACCCCGCCCTCCATCATGCCAACGTTGACCGTAGTATTGCCATACCGGTCACTGCTCCCCAGATCGACGTCGAGGATCTTGACCAGAGCCCTCATCAACACCTCATTGGCGCTCTTGCCCTGCCACGGGTAGCCACTGTGCGCCGCCTTGCCCCGCGCCGTCACGTCACAGCGCAGCGCGCCCTTGTGCCCGCATGCAAGCTTGTTCTCGGTCGGCTCACCGAACACGGCGGCGTTGATGCTAAGCGACGAAGAGTTCAGCGCAGAGAAGGCCTTCATCCCATCGCCATTGATCTCCTCGCCGACCACGTAGAGCACCATGACATCCTCGGGCGCCAGGGACCCGGACGAGAGGAGCTCCTCGACGGCGATGAGTTGGGCTGCCACGCTGCCCTTGGCGTCCACGGAGCAACGGCCCGAGATGGTGGTGGACCTCGTCACATCACCCTCTGCGATCGAGTACGGTATGTGAGGCGGCACACAGTCGATGTGGCTCGTGACGAGGACCTTGGGGTTGGGTCCCGTGCTCGAGTCCTCCGAGGGCGGCCATGCGACGATGTTGAAGCGCTCCTTGTCTGAAGGCGTGTTGGGCCTCGGCGGTACAGGCTGGACCTCGTAGTTCCAGGACTTGGAGAGAAAATAGTCGATCAGGAAGGCACCTGCGTCGTGCTCGAGACCAGAGGTGGAGGGGATCTCAACAAGGTGCTTGTGGAGGGCGATCAGGTCAGCGCGGTACGAAGGCGCCGTCAGAACGTCGTCATGGTGCGACTCGAGAGAAACAGGAGGACGCTCGACGACGACGAGAGGTTGTTGTTGTTGTTGTTGTTGTTGTTGTTGTAGTTGCAGATCATCTAAGCGAGCGGCGGCTGAGACCGCTGTCAGTGTAGAGCTCAGTAGGAGCTGTACCATGTGTTTAGACAGCATCTTGAGCTTCCAGCGGGAGGATCTCGTTGACGTGGAGCTTTGCCCCCCTCGAGCAGTGGTGAGTTCCTTGTGTTGATGGTGGTGAGGAGGATTTGCCTTTGGGCAATTGTAGGCTTGAATCCAGAGAGGCCTGCATGATTATTATTTACTGCTGAGAGAGGGGACCTTCAGTGGCTGACTGCTTGGGTGCCGGTGCCGAGGTCGGGCCTAGTGGATACTGATAGGCACTGATAAGGAGCTTCCACCCCCCCCCTGGACCCCCTGGAACGGGTCTCTAGCCCTGTCAAGCTGCCCTAACAGCGCAGCGGTGCGTGAAGAAGAAGTAAAGTGAGAATCATCCTCGTCAGTGATTGATGAACATCAATTCAGCAAATGTCTATGCTGCTGCTATAGCATCTCTTCCACTTTGAGATCCTCAATACTACTTCGCATGATTCAAAGTCTCTCACCCAATTCAAGGAATCAACACAATCTTGCCTCTGCCAGCCGAGCCACTCTGACACAAATCATATCCCTCCTTTGCCTCTGCTAATGCCATGACCCTCGAGACAAAGATCTGCAGCTCACGTCTCTTGACAAACCCAGATATGCGAGCCAGACTTTCCCTCCGCGGCTCAACAATGAAGAAGCTGGCTCGTACGTCTTCCCTGCCGCTGGTGCACCTTTCTTGACGATGCTCTTGGACAAAGTTCGCGCTGTTGGAATCGATGGAGACCAGGACGCCGTCGTGCTTGACCAACTTCCAGCAGCGGCGCAGAAGATCCCCGCCGACGGTGTCGATGACGGCGTCGAAGCTATCATCGGATGGGAGGCCGGAATATTCGACCATGTCAACCACGCCGAGAGACCGCAGGAATTCGTCATTTCGAGAACGAGAGCTCGTCGCAGCCGTCACGAAATGCCCTGCTGCCAGGGCAAACTGGACCAGGTATGTCCCGACGCCGCCAGCCGCACCTGTGATCAACACTCGCTTCCTCGCTCCCGCCTCGACGGCATCGAGATGGAGACCAGCCTTGTCAAACAGCGCCTGGTCAGCCGTGAGTGCGCTGAGCGGTAGAGCAGCAGCTTCCTCCCAGGATAGTTCCTTTGGCTTCAGGCTTGCCTCGTCTACCAACACAATAGCATGCTGTGCCCACGCGCCTCCTCGAGCTGCTCCCAGCATGCCATATACTTCGTCTCCGGGTCGGAAGGGGGCGGGAGAAGAAGTCCCGTTCTCGAAGATGGAGACCACTACACCAGCAAAGTCGTTTCCAAGCTGCGCCCCCGGCTCAGCGTAGAGTTCGGGCCAGGATAGGCTGTCACGGATAATCGTTGTAGCTTCCACTCGTACAAGCATCTCGCCTGGACGCTGAGGAACTGGCAAGGGGACGTTGGATATCTGTAATGTAGACGGTGGTGCTAAATTCGTGGCCGAAAAGGGCTGCTCACCCGGAGGCGCCACAGGGACACGGATGGCCTGCATTTTGACTTGATCATCACCAGGAGGCATTGTTGTTTTATGACTGTTGATCAGACTGTTCATGCGGATAGCTTTCGATGTGAGGGTCGCGAGGAACGTTGCAAGTATCCAAATGAAAATAACCACCATGAGAGTGAGTCGAGGCTTCTCCAACTGGCCCATACAGACGACCGCGGAGCTCTTTCGGGAAGATTTACGGCCTTCACATGACCATGCACGATTATGTGATCGGATGAAATTTTCAGTGCTTCATTGTAGGTCTGTGTCTCGTATATTTTTATTCCATATAAAGTAACGAGTGTTACTAACTGATCCCATAGAGTCAAAACAGAGAGAGATGGCTCAGAGACGGCGTCAGCTTACATGAGGCGGTGCACCCAGTAGACGGGCCATCTCGGATGAAGCTGACTGCCCAAAAGAAGATGGATCCATAGTGATGGTGGTAGCGAAGAGGACGAAAACGGCTTACGTAGTGCAGCTGCTGCTCGTGGTTTACACCAACGCAAGGCCGTCAGCAGTAATTATTAAGTGACACAGCGTTCATTCCCCAAGATGGATCAATATCTGGCCGACTCCGTATACCTTCGGAACTTATACAATGCTTATGGAAATCTAATTGGCAACACGTTCCGGACGGCATGCCTCCATGTATTCTTGCCTCCAAAAGCGGGAACACAATTCATTGATTATTCATTCTTGGAAGTGAAAACTCCGAAACATCCTGTTGGAGAAGCCAAGGCGTACAAGTATAAAAATAAGAAATGCGTCTGGTTATTATTTGAACACCTTGGCATACAGACTCTTTTACAACTAATAATATATCACCAATCTACTTTTGTTTGTCATCCGAGTATCCCTCTTCAGCAATGGCGAACGTTCGTACTAATGAGTCGGTGCCTTTGTCATACGGCCTCCTCATATTCCCTGGCTTCGAGGTGCTCGACGCAGCCGGCCCCATAGAGCTGCTGAATGCTCTATCCGTTTACATGGGCCACAATGAAATCAAGCTGAGCGTCATTGCCGCCACCCTGGACGCTGTGACACCTACGCTTCGCGGTCCAGATGTGCCAGGCCACCGTTTTGCTGGACAACAATACTACCTCCCGACACACACCTTTGACACGGCGCCGGCCCTCGATGTTCTGCTCGTACCTGGAGGTACTGGCGCCGTCAAGCCAGTGGAGGAGATCGAACCCATGCTCGAATTCATTCGCAACGTCTACCACGGCTCCCTCGGCAACCCGCCGCTGCAGTACGCCTTCAGCATCTGCACTGGGTCTCAGCTCCTCGCAGAAGCTGGCATCCTACGAGGACACAAGGCCACGACGAACAAGCGATCCTGGAAGTCTGTCACCAGGTTGACGAACAAGACGCACTGGGTAGCCCAGGCTCGATGGGTGGCAAGTGGGAACATCTGGACAACCTCCGGGGTTACTGCAGGCATGGAGGGCATGATGGCCTTCCTTGCACAGATCTATGGGGACGAGAAGGCCGAGGCTCTATGCGACATTATTGAATACCCTCGTCAGAAGGATCCGGAGAATGACCCTTTTGCAATCAAGAACGAGTGTAAGGATGTCTTGCCGCTCGAATAAAGCTTTCGCGAGAGGGACGAACAACCTCGAGTTGACGCCACCAAACATCACCTTACAATTAGAATGCAAAAAGCTCTTAGGGCTACAGCTTGCATAGTGTCTCTAGCCCTATATTATATTTACCAAACTTATACCTTCTATTATAGGCTATATCATCTTTGCTCCTACCAAGTATGCAGACATGGTATTCCAACTGGGTGTAGTAATTCTTTGTATGTCGTACGTGCCTCCATTTAGAGAATGAGCAGACTCGCGAGCGGTATTCCTATCATAACGACGTAGCATTCACAAGTGGAGCATATGTCATCTTTGCATGGCTGGCGTTGCCGGGGGTGCCAAGGTCCTGGAAGCAACTCAAGGTTCCGTGGACGACGATCACTGCCAAACCTGCAAGGACCCTGGCGGCTTTCAGCATGGCCATCAACATTCCAGCTCCACGAGCCGCCCAGAATCCGGAATGGTGGCGATGAACTGTCAAAGGGTCCTTAGGCGTATGATGTCAGGCCTATTGTAGCCCAAGGGAGGGGACCCCGTGTCTAGACAATGGCTGCACACAATGGCTTTTCAGTGCACCCCTGGAGAGCCCAAAATTCCCCTTTGTCTTATCTTTGAGCTCTTTTCACAGTCGAGGGGGGGGTATTATATACACAGCCTCGTTCGCTCTCTGATGCCTCCGCTGCCAGCAGGTCTGGTCCCTCACTTTTGTCAAGGCACATGACTTTACGATCATCATGTCCGAACCACACGCACCGCTACCAAACCAGTCACGTTCGGTGAGGCATGCCTCTACCCGCGCCACAAGGCATGAGCACTATCCACCTTCAACTCGGTCCACCAGGCACTACCCGCAGCGCAATGCCTCGAGTCGCACCCACACAAGTGCCAGGACTCCTTCGAGAGACCCTAGCGCAGACGCCGTCCCTCGACGGCCGACCCACGGCCTGCAGAGGGGCGACACGGTGCAGACACAATACATGGAGATGCTCCTCAGTCTAGACAAGATCCCCAGGTTCCACAATATCCTGGCCTCTTTCTTCGGGTGGCTGCTCCTCGCAGGCTTCGTCGTCTTCCCGGGCACATTCACAAACATCCAGAAACTCTCGACGGACCCAACTCTTTCTGGACACCCAGACGCCACTACGATCCTCAACGACGTCCAGAACCTCCCGCTCGTGATTGTTGCCGCTGTCGTCTGCGGCATAGGAACCTTTGGTCTTATGTGGCTTGCTGTCCGCTGGCGTAGGAACTATGTCTGGTTGTTGAACAAGATCTTCCTGCCTGGTGCGACGAACGCAGTTGCTGGGCTGATCTCCACGCTCGTCACCGTGTACACACAAAAGGACGGAGAATGGAGCGTGATGGCGAGGGCAACAGGTGCTGTCGAGGCTGGAGCCGTGATCGTCTGTGGCTCGCTCTTTGTCCTATGCACCTTGTTGCTGCAGTGGGTCAAAAGAAAGCACGCCAAAGAGACGAGGATGTTTGAGAAGGGATACGGAGATGCAGGTATCTTGGAGAAGACCGGTAGGAAGCTTATGGCACCGGCTGTGGAGCCGCAGAGCGTGGTCTGAGAATAGAGAAGAACGGAGGAAGCCTGCTGGCCAGGCCTTGGGAATTGTTTCTTTTTTTGTTTCCTTTGTAGTTTGATACCCGAAGTACGAACACTGGACGCGTACAAGTGAGTGATATGAACTCTTCAAATTCTGACTTATTCTCCATGCATGCCGACCATCTCAGGTATTTGTGTCTCCATGAGGCCGTCCAACACAAGCAGTGAATTTGATTGGCCTCGGTGAAGTATCCAAGGCAAAGTATGAGCGCCCATGAAAGCCACTGTTACACATAGGCTCTAGTGTGTATAGCAGCCCAGAGGGAAATCCCGCCTCGCATGATTGTCAGTATGTGCGCTTACTGATTTATTCACCTCCTTGTCTCCTTAAGCATGCATACCCATGACGAGATTTGTCCCAGCAGCGGAACTGGAGATCTGAGAACGAACTCAACTAGTTGTGGCCTTAATTGTTGTCAATTTTCATTTCGTGGTGTCGAGCTGCTTTCCCGTGTCTGCATTTCGTAGGGTTTCTAAAAACCCTCCGAAGCCAATTTCCACAACCGCCGGATGAGCACTCAATCAAGAACATAAAGTCAGGAAATGGCAACGATTAATTGGAAACAGAAAAAGGGGGGGATTCGGTCGTGTTCCTTAAGCTACACTAAAAAAAAGACGATCATAACGTCTACTTTATTCCGCTTTCATCCTCATTCCCTTCAATCACTTCGATAACCCATCCTGAACATGGCTCCCCATGTGGAAATGGCCGCTATCTCAACGGAATCACCCTCAAATTTGACGCATGAGCGTACTGGCCAGAGTCGAAAAGGCCCAAGGTTTTGGCTTATCTTGTTTGCACTCGCCTTGGCCGCCCTCTTGACGACTATGGAGGCCACCATAACGTCTACGGTTCTTCCGAGCATCGTAGCTGATCTTGGAGGAGGAGATAACTATATTTGGGCCGTTGATGGCTACTTTTTGACCATGTAACCCCCCCCCCCCCCGGGTGAGAGGTCTCCAGTAGTGCCACACTCTCTCGGTTGTGACTTACTACTGATACGTGCTGCAGGGCCTCCCTCCAGCCCATGTTCGGGCAGCTCGCCAATGTCTTTGGGCGTCGATGGCCCCTGATAACCTCTACAGCAGTTTTTGTGCTAGGAAGTGGCATAGCTGGCGGGTCAGTATTAATAACAATTTCTTATATGTCTAACTCCCTCTAGGGTTATACAAAGTTCTTTAGTATGTGAATGGCTGACAAGAAGAGAGGGTATAGGTCTGTCAACATGGCTATGCTGATCGCCAGCCGAGTCATTCAAGGCATCGGAGCATCTGGTATCAATGTCCTGGTTGAAACAGTTGTCTGCGACCTGGTTCCTCTGCGGGAGCGAGGCAAATACATGTCTGCATTGTTCGGTATGATTGCTCTGGGAACCGCACTGGGACCTCTTTTCGGGGGGCTCATTGTGACCTATTCCTCCTGGCGCTGGGTTTTCTACATGGCTCTTCCTGTGGGAGGTCCAGCCCTGGTGCTGCTGGTCGTGTTCCTGCACGTCAACTACGACAAGTCGGACAGCTTGGCAACCAAAATTCAGAAGCTTGACTGGATGGGCAACATGATTTTTGTTGGAGCCAGCTGCTCCGTCCTAATCGCTCTGAGCTGGGCAGGCTCTGTGTACTCCTGGTCCTCGTACCAGATCCTCGTGCCTCTTGTCGTTGGCATAGTTGCTCTTGGGGGTTTTGGGATACTTGAGGGCTCTCGGCTCATTATGAACCCCATGATGCCCCTCCATCTCTTTTCTAACCGAACCTCAACCGTCACCTTCATGTTGACGTTTCTCCACAACTTTGTCTCCATGTGGGCCCTTTATTTCCTCCCTGTCTACTTCCAAGGCGTTCTCGGCGCAACGCCCAACCGCTCTGGAATTATGCTCCTGCCGACTATCCTTACCGTGGTACCTTTTGCAGCTGTAGGAGGGCTGCTTGTCTCTAAATTCGGCCGATACAAGCCAATTTTCTTTGCTGGGTTCGCCATTATATTAGTCGGCTTCGGTCTCTTCACCCTTCTAACTCCGACTTCCAACACCGGTATCTGGGTAGGGTTCCAGATCATCGAGTCTGCCGGCACCGGTGTCATTATAACAGCACTGCTCCCTGCTGTGTTGGCGCCCTTGTCAGATAAGGACACAGCGCTGGCCACGGGGACCTGGGCATTCATGCGCAGCTTTGGCATGACTTGGGGTACCGCCGTTGGGGCTGCTGTCTTTGACAATCGTGCAGCCCAGTTGGCGGGCTCGGGTGCCATTGAAGACAAAAAGGTGGCGGCGCAGTTGATGGCTGGTGGTGCGTACGCGGCCGCTACAGCCGAGTTCCTGGACTCATTGTCGGCCGAGACACGCACGCAAGTCTCTAACGTCCTGAGCAGTAGCTTGAAGCGGTCGTGGCAGGTTGCCATAGCATTCGTCGGCGTTGGGTTCTTGCTTGTCACGTTGCTTGAAGAAGTACCTCTTCGAGAAGAGCTGTTGGACAATGAGTTTGGTATGATCGAGACAAATAAAGACGTCACAGCCATACCCGAATCAGCTAAAGGGGTGAAGCCCGCCGTTGCTTCGGATGCAGAAGGGATGGGTGCGCATAATACAGTATAGACGCTCAGCGATGACTTGCCAACACGGCGGTCTTCGGCTTGCAGATATCGAAACGTTTCTTTGATTGTCTTTTTACTTCTCAAGGAACTCTAAAACTGTACCAATGTTTTCTTTGAAAGACTCCATAAGACTTTTGCCTTCACCAGGCGACCTGATATCTTCTTGGGTCATGACAACTTGAAGCAGTGGTGCTATGTCCATGTTGCTGAAGATTCCATTGGGAGTGAAGCTTGTCTTGTCTGAGAGACTATATCTGGCCGGAAGCCCGAGACAACGCTGAAGATCCTGAATATGGCTCTGGATGACATCAGCAACGCCCTGGGCATATGTCTTTACTGATATATCCTCCATCGATGGAATGCCTCCGATACGGAACACCGCTTTCACCCGTGCCGACTCAAACATCTGTATTGGAATCCCACGCGAAGCTTGTGAGATATTGCAGAATAGAAAATCGTAGATTTGCATGAGTCGAATGTAGCTTGAAAGTACCAAGAGGAGTGTTGGCGTGCTGAGCGAGCCTTGTGTGGTGCGGCCGGAGGCAGCAGTAGGTGTGATGGTGAGAGCCTTGCTTGACGAGGGTGCAGGCTGCTTAGACGAGTGCAGATTCCGGACAATCTCTGTCAACTCTTTTGTACAAAGAATGAGCGGAGCCACCGGATTTTCAGTCGATTTTTCCATGAAGTCCAAACAGTCTTGTCCTAACCGTTCCGACTTGCCGATCGAGTTCATGGCGAGGGAGCATTCGGTTAATTTTTCACCGAGTCTTGATAACAGAATCGTAGGACTTATACTCTGAGCGCTGCTATCACTTGATACCTGGATATGAGAACCACGCGTATCAACACCGAAGATGTCGCTGAGATCATGGCCCGGATCTGTCATATGAAAGCTATCGCCACCGAGCGAGGCCTGTTCACAGAGGACAAAACTCGCATGCCGCCCCGAAGAAAAAGGTTGCAAGAGGGAAGTTTCCTCTGAAGAAGTATATCTAAAGGGGCCCTCGAAGTCGTGATATGATGGCCACATGTCTGATTGGTCTTGTAACGCAAGCTTTGAGTGAGGCGCAGGTTGAGCAGGCCTGGCAGATTCAAGGTCGTCCAGGAGGTTCGACGGTGTGTCGGCCACGGACCATGCTGCAGGCGACTCTGTCGAAGTCAAGCCACCATCCCAAGGTGTATGTAAGCCGAGGTCGGCGCCTTTTTGCGGGCTTGCAACACCTCTGTGCGAGGGAAAACTGGCAGCCACACGCGATAGGTTTTGTGGACCATCGACAGGCGTCTTTCGCGGTCGCCCAAGAAGACCTGGAGTGCCAGTAGTGCATATGGCACCAACGCGAAGACAGCGTGCGCACGGCTCGATGCTGTCATGCGTTCGAGGGCATCGCAGTCGCTTTTGTCTGCACCGATCGCAAGCGGAGCGCTTGGCGAACCTCGGTGCCTCCATGGCAGGAATTGTTGGCTGAGGGGTTCCGAGAGGAAATTTGCTTGAATATGGCACCTCGGCTCTGGGGTTGGACTGTCCCAAGACAGTTTGAGAGAAGGTCAGCAAACTTAGAAAGCCTCCGGGGGACAAAATCCAGGTTCGGAGGGTTTTCGCCTTATTAGTAATTAAGTATCCGCGACCAACTTGTATAGTACAAGGTAGCAGTGTTGATTGAACTTGCAGCAAAACAATTAGATAAAACAATTCAGGCTAAATGGTTTGGTATTGACTGACAAGTCCACTGTGCATGCTGCACGGAATAAATACGATAAATCTATAAACACTAATAAGATGGCCATCCGCAGTGCAAGCTAGAAATAATAAGGTCTATATAGAACGTCTGGACGTAGATGCTCTGTTCTTGTTCATGCATTGACATGCCTCTCAGCTTCTAACTTAGGCTGTCGCATCTTCTTTCTAGTGTATTTGATTCTACCATGAAGAGGAAACAATGGAGACTGTAATATGAAGACACACTCGGGTCTATAGAGCGTCTCAAGCCTTCGAAATAGGGTGCACAACCTCAGTGTGGTCTAGACTAAGCTTCTCATTCCCACGAGTTACACCCTCGGGCTTGAGTGCCTCCGGAATATCTCGTCAAACACATTTTCCGCGTGAGTTTCGGCATCGTGGAAATGGATCCAGTCCTCTCGGGGAAGGGCAATGCTGGACGGATCCTCTTTAACCTTTTCCCAGTCCGTCTTGTGCCACGTATCTCTGGTCGTCTCACCCGTCTTCTGGACGTTCTTTACACGCTCATACCTACGTAAGAAAAGAATCAGAGTCAGAAGTGCCCATCTGCAGCCGGTATAGAGGGAGGGTATACCTGATTTCCTCGTGTGTTTTGAGAGCAGCCTGTACGTGGTCTCTTCCGGCCCGACGTAAGCACACTCCAAGCGTAGCCCCATCCTCCATCGCCTGAGTTGCTCCTTGAGCCGAGGTTGGTAAGAAAGGATGAGCAGAGTCGCCCAGCAGCAAGATCCTCTGTTTCTTGCTGACCCAAGTTGGCAAGGGATCGCGATAAACAAGTTTCCAGTCGACCAAAGACGGGGTTTTCTCCACGATGGCTTTGCATGTGGGATCCCACCCCTCCAGAACTTTGAAGACGTCCTCGATCTTGCCAGGAAATGACCACGACTCGTCAATGTCGTATTCATCCTTGTGGGTAAGCACCCAAGAGCAGTCAGAGCCGTTTTTGATCGTTGAGAAGAGGAAGTGGACATCCGGGCCTATCCATCCATTGAAGGTGTCGCCATTCTCACAGAATTCCTTGGTCCGAGGGTCTTTGATCATGTCCGTATTCGGGAACCTTTATAGACTGTCAGAATGCCTATGATGCAAAGTTCTGAGCGTAAAAGGACGGCAACTTGGCGGTTGTGTGAAACGTACCAGGCCCTCCAGATGGCATAGCCCGACGGTTGAGGTTTATCCTCATACCCAAGAACGAGCTCCCTAGCCTTGGATCGGACTCCATCTGCACCAACAACCACATCGGCAACAACCTTCTCTCCACCATTAAGAATGATACCAGCATGATCATCGTCCTCGAAATATTCCGAGACATTCTGGCCAAGATGAATCGGAATACCGAGTTCGTCCTTAGCATAGTCAAAGACGACCCTGTGCAGCTCGCCTCTGTGGCCGTTGAGGACTGGCGTCTCCGGATTCCCCTCGGGCGTCTTTTGATGGAACATGACTTCACCAGTGTCCCATTTGTGAATGCGGAATCCGTACTCACTCAGGTCGATACTCAACTTTCGCATTCGGTCTGTAATCTCACCCGGCGACTTGCCCCAACGATAGAAAATCCGGCCGCCATTGGCACCGAACGAGATGATGTCGCCAAGAGTCTTCAGCTCGGGAAAGGACTCGTAGATTTCGACATCATGACCTTGACGATGACATTCTATGGCCGCTGTCAGGCCGCCGAACCCGGCCCCGACAACCACGACCTTGATCCCGGTGTTCGGCTTACACTCAGCCATATTAATGACAATATTGTGATTCCAAAGAAGAGTAGGATTGGAGAATTCGGTCCTTTTCCTGAAGTGAAGTAGGCTGTGAGAATATAATAATGTGGTGGAGGCTGAATATCTCACTACTTTAATTCAATAATTGTAAATGGCTACCGCCGGAACCAGTGAGGAAGCAAGAAAGGTTCTGGGCCAAGGTTCTGCCTAAAGTCTCGGGAATGTATTGCAGTCCGTCTGTCAATACCTTGGGCGTTACAGCACACGACGTCGTTTGGAGATTGGGACGTCTCATTGGTATTCCACTGGCCCCCACTTTGTGACAGCTCATCAAGTTCCTTGAAAATTGAGCTATTGATCCAGTTGCATTCTTCCGAAAGGCCGCAAGTAAGTTTTATCTTGCGTACAAGAACCTTAAGTAATTACCCACAACCATGTAGCGATGAAATGGGTGGCGAGGGAGAACCATCACGCCCTGTCGGCCACCAAAAATACAGCGCGCGACGTCGTAGGTCCTTTGTGTCTAACGGGTCCGAGAAGTTCCGCCAGCATTAGCCAAGGGCGCTATTTACGAGCTGGAGCAGCACGAAATCAAGTTGACGAGGGGGGCCATTGAAGCCCGGCCGAGGGGAAAGATCGCCATGTAAGGTTTGACCCTTGTCTTTCCCCAGGTTTTGGACATGGAACTATACGCCATGTAGTAAAGATTGGAATCGTGACGGATGGGGTTTGTGGATTCCTCTGGTTCTCATGCAAGTCTCGATATCGGCACTTCTCCTATTTGGCGAGGCGAGGCGCTCACCCATTCAACACGCGCGTTCCCTTGGTCAGATGGAGTACCATGCCTGCACATCCCGGGCTGTTCGCCCGCGGCGACGTGTGTATCTGCATGGACTGCGAACGGTATACGGAATACCTGCTGGGTTGCCCACTTCGACAAGACTTGAGGGTGTGTAGATGGTGAGGGGGGAAAGGCTAACCGACGTTGGTGGCAGTCTGACGTTCAACTGTTAGCGTCCCTGACATGGATGCAAGATGACCAACTTATTCATATAACCATTCGAAAGTACCCAAGATTCTGTTACTGCCTCACCGGCTCCAGAACCTTACCTGAACATTCCAAGAGTCGAAAGGCTCGAAGTATCTGTTTACTTTTGTTTTTGACCATCATTCAGCATGGCATCCATGAAGACAGCGAATGTGACCGAGAAGGGCCCATCCCGGAGCTCTTCTGAGGATGTGTCCACCAGGAAGACATACACTATGATGGATCATTGGAGATGCCTCTTTGCGTGCACATTGGTGTCCATGTGTCCGTTCCAGTATGGTAAGCGCGCGACCACACTATTACTTGCCAATTGTAGACCTCAACAAATGACAAGCTGACAATGGTTTCCAAAAGGGCTGGATTTTGGTCTGATTGCTGGTCTCCAAGCTATGGTCGGCTTCCTTAAGGCAAGACACCACCATCAACACTCGCTCGTTTGGGATTCTAACGCACAAAGAAGATATTCGGTTACTCGGACCCAGCAGTCGCAACTGGCTGGAACATATCTACCGAGAGACAGCAACTCATTTCCTCGCTGATGACTCTGGGAGCATTCCTCAGCTCTTCTTTTGCAGGCCCCATTGCCACGTTCATGGGCCGAAAGGGAAGCATCTGGTCTGCTGTTGTTCTCTGTGTTGTTGCAAATATTATCATGATGACGACGACCAACATCGGTGCCATTTACGTTGGCCGTCTTGTCATTGGATTGGCAAACGGAATGTTCATGACCTTCTCGCAACTTTATATCCAGGTATGCTCATTCATGGATGTATGAAACCCGTCCAATTCTGCCAATGGACACTAATCAGTGTTGGGTCTTTTTATTTCACTCTAGGAGTCCGTCCCAGCCCGTTACAGAGGTTTGATGATCTCCTCCTTTCAAGTCTGGACATCTGTGGGAACCTTGGTCGGTACGATCGTCGACAACTTCACTTCGAAAATTACGACACGCGAGTCCTACCTCATTCCTCTCGGCCTGGTCTTTATCGTTCCAGCCATCATGTCGATCGGTCTGTTCTTCATACCCGAGTCACCGAGGTGGCTGTTAGAGCATGGAAACAGAGACAAGGCTCTAAAGTCACTTCTCTGGCACCGGCCGTACAGCCAGGTAGAGGCTGAAGAGGAGCTCAAAGGTATTCAGGAAGCACTTGATAGCGACCTGAAGACGAAGGAGACTGTCAGTGTTAAAAACATGTTCAACAACCCGATCGATCGAAGACGAACTGTCCTGTCTATTCTGGCAATTACTCTACAAGGCGCTTCCGGCGCGATGTACATGATTGGTAGGTCCCTATTGGCTATTCCGCTGACCCACGACTTTGTCTGGCTAAGTATTATAATCACTGACATAACCTAGCCTACGGCACGTACTTCTTCGAGATGGCGGATATCGGTAATAGCTTCGAGAACTCGTGTATTCTCACTGCCGTGGGTGTCGTCGCCATCTTGGTCAACAGCGCAGTCGTTACGCACATCGGCCGCCGCCGCATTTTTCTCATCATCGGAATGTTCATCTGCGGACTTACACAGCTCCTGTCCGCCGTCGTGTACACTGTTCAGCCTGGTACAGTGTCAACAGGACGAGCAATAGTTGGTCTTTCAGTCGTCTACATCGTTGGTTATAATGTAGGCCTCACCTGATGGTTGAGAAGCTCCGCGGTAGCCCAGAAGCGTGAATTTATTTGCTAAGTTCTATGCACATAGGGAATGGTGGCTACATATGCCTGGATTTCCGGTGGAGAGTTACCGTCGCAACGACTTCGATCATACACTTTCGGCGTCGCTACATCAATTGCCTTCCTTGCAGCATGGCTCGCAACATTCACAGCTCCGTATTTCATCAACCCCCAATCACTCAACTGGGGCCCAAAGTATGGATACATCTGGGTAGGACCGTGTTGGCTTGGCGCGTAAGTTCTCTCTTGTGGAGGCAATACGTGAAAGAAATGAAGGGTCCCATGACTAATAAAACGCAGAATCTGGGTTTACTTTTTCCTACCCGAGGTCAAGGACCGTACTTTGGAGGAGGTCGATGAAATGGTAAGATCTTTCCCTCTTAGTCGCCGTGCGCTTTACACCTCCACAACTCCAGACACTCGTTCCCATCCCTAGCCCAGATAATGGTGCCTTTAATCCCCGAATGAGAGACTGACCGTGCTCCATAAAGTTCGAGGCTCGTGTGCCTGCCAGGAGGTTCCGCAAGTATGTTTGTGCTGGCCGAGTTCTCGACAAGAAGGAAGAGGATCCCCATGTGGTACATGCTGAGGAAGTGGTCTGGGCGGATGGTAGAGTGGCGACCGAGGCCGCTACAACTGTTGCTTGAAGAAGAAAAGTTCTTGGCACCTTTACCTGTTGATTATGTCTCCAGATATAGCGACTTAACTGAGTATCTCGTCTACTATTGCCGTGGAGAATGAAAGAGCAGTGGTCAGTTTGCGGTATAAGAAAAATAAATGAATGAAAAAGGTTTCGAGAATACCGAGCTATCATGTTAGGTTTCCACGGCTTCTGATCGGAAATATATGTCCAAGAGCTTATAAGTCATGAGATCTTATTTTGACCGTAGCAATTCAAGTCATCACTAGTATCCTACTGAACCCCTCGATCGGTCCAATAACTTTGGTGTGTTTTTCCGATTTCTGGTGGAAAATACAACACCCACATGACTTAATACCCAGGCTTTCCCTGTTCAACACATTAATGTTGGCGAAAGACTGTCCGGGAGAAGTGGGTCTCCCGGCCGACGATCATGGAATGTCGGTGCGCCTCCGTGAAGCGTTCCCGTCGTCTGTTTCGGAGGTGGCCATGAAACACCTTGGCTTCTTGGCAGATTCAGCCAAGGAGAAGACCAAAACATCAATGCTGGACCTCTTGATACATCTCAAATCTGCCCAACATATCAATAGTGCACAGAAACCGGCTTCAAGCAATATTCTTGTTGCTCCAGATTGCCGCCGCTGTCGCAATGGAATCAGCAAGATATCATCGTCTCGAAGAACTTCCAGAGCCGGATTATTTCGATATTCAATTAGAAAAGGACTACCAACCTGCGGCTTCTCGACTGAATCGCATCAAGAGATGGACCCGTCGCAATGTTGTCCTCGTGATACTTCTCACAGTTTTCCTCATCGCCACCACTCTGTACACTGCAAGCTTGCTGGCGGCACGACCGAGACTTTCAGGACTCAGGAGACCGGAAAACGCGTCTTTGAAAATGACGGAAGTCTCTGGGGGAAGCCAGAATGCAGTGCAGACGGGACAAGCCGGGCTTGGGGAGCCTTATGTCGGCGTGGGGTCTCAGGTCTTCGACGCGAATATTACTGCAACAACTGATAATGAGTCGAAGAGCCCCGGACTCGGAGCAGAAAAAAGCGACACCGACTCAGACAACAGACCAATGACGGCGGAAAATGGGCAAGCCGGGGACCGAGTGTTTGACGAAGCCAAAGAGACCGAAAAGAAGCCCGACAAGGGGTCCAGCACGGCTGCAAAGGCTGAGCAAGACGGCGGGCAGGTGTCGATCCACGACGCAATTCCGGCAGAGCAGGAACCCCTCGTTCCGATCAAAGCTACCTTTTATAGTGGCTCAGAGGGGCCAAAAGCATGTCGCGGCGGTGTCATCGCCGTGATAAACATGCCAAAACCATCGCCCTCAGCAGGACCAACCACACCCCAATGCTATAACTTTCCGAGTCTTCAGTCGTCAGGTTGTGCGGCATTCCTGGCTAACAAGGCTGATGGTTGTGAGGCGAGCGTCTACGCGCAGACAAACTGTCGGTCATATATGAACACAATGGCATTTATGCCTGAGAACCGGCCGGTCGGTGGAAATTGGCGCAGCGTTAAAGTACAATGCGGGCTACCTGAGCCAGACATATCGACATTGGGAAAGCCGCCGATGATGGACTCGATAACTTCTTTGGTGGAGAATAATTAATTCGTTGGGACTAGACTAAGGAGGACTGTGAGGGCCGGCTGAACCACGGCAGGCCAAGCTCATTTAGTCTTGCAGAGCTTGTAATGGGAATAATATGAAGACATGCTCTAACGGAATGGATCCTTTTGATCAAATTTATGGTTGAGACACATTTGCCAAAGTGTGAAGAACGAAAAAAGTGTATGGAATAGTGCTTCTCTAGCCCCGACACAATGCTTTTTGACCAGCTAGCTCATAATTCCAAAAGATTAACATCACATGAAGAATGTAAAGGGTAAATTAGCTAAACTTTGCTGCCAACAGACTAGCCCGGATAGATATGTGCTAGATAAAGCAGTGTGGAAGGCCTGAATCTGGCCGTGAGATCTCTCTCTCTCTTGTTTTCTTTCTTTTCCCCTTTCTCCTTTTTTTTCTTCTATTTTTCTTCTTCGGTGCCCCAAGTCTCATACTATCATATGTCTTACATCTCTGATGTTTCGGTCACGATAAAGGCTGCCTGTGCAGGAATTTGTGTGTAAGTATTACATAGTAATGAGTAACGAAGATGAGTAACGCAGATGTGTGTGGAGACCGGTCTCGGACGCGAATCTCCTTCCGCTCGATGATATGCCGGTGCGGACCGCAAGCGGAGATACTACTGCGCCCTGTCGACCTCAGGTTTTGCTACTTGTTCCTCTTCTCATACATACCACCTACATGGAATTGCATCATTCCAATGTGACCTTTTTTAGTCCGATGACATTTTTACCTGTCACCTCCGCTTGCTGCTTCTTCATCTCAAAGACTCTACGCCAATTTGATGATGTTGTCCATGATCACATTCTGCTTGCTTATCGCTGCCATACTATTCGCAGCCTCAAGGCGAATTCGTGGCACACGAACTGTCCCTGTTAGTATTGTCAAGATCAGTTGTCTCCGTGGCGTCCTGCTGAACCTTACAGGAAAATGACGAGATAAAGACCAAGGAGAAAGCTGGCGATCCCCTGGCGTGCCCCATGAGTTCCATCGAGCCCATGAGGTCATTCGACTGGGCTGGAAAGGCGCCCCTGACTCTTCGACCGTTCAAGCCTAAATATCACATCACCATGGGTAAGATAGGCCGGATCTCCTTCAGGTAGTACTAGGATAGAAAAATGACGAGGGCTGATCAATATTTCACAGCTACACAAATCTCTACGCCGTCAGATCTAATTGTCATGGATCGCAATTACAAAGACCGAGTAGCAGAAAGGAAGCAGCTCATAGCCATGCACCCTTCCGTTGTTGTGGGAGCTATCCACCAAGGAAAGGGTGCTGTGCAGGAGCTATATTCATACCTCATGTCGGAGTATCTTCCACACCGTTATCCGACCATGTTTGCCGTCGAAAAAAGCCGCGGCGTCTTCCACAACAAGATTACTGCCGCCTCCTACCAGCTATCGCCACCAGACGATCCAGTTGCTGCCCTGAAAATTCTAGGCGAGACTGTAGAGGATGACATGTTTCTTCTTCATGAGACGGAGCAGGGTCATCGCAGCGTGGCGTACGTGTGCTGCTACTGCTCTGGCTTTGACCCGTCTCAGAAGTTGGACAAGCTGCTTGTCGAGATCCACGAGCCGGTACCAAGCTATCACAGGATCGGTCCCAGTATGGAAAGGTATTTCAGCCGACTCGAAGCTGGCAAGAACATAAAGCGGATCAACGTGAGTGTGCAAGAGAAGATTATGTTGCGTCGTTATGTCAATCACACTGAGAGGCAAGAATGCTGATTTCAAATACATAACAGTGGTCAGTTGTCGATACGCCAGTTTTATTCAACTGTTCAACCAACCACGTTCATGAAAGTGATCTTGAATCCGTCATTCATGATGAAGATATCGATATCGAGAAGGTCAGTTCCTGGTAGTCAGGTATTAGTGCGTAACGAGATTGAGTGTCTAGGAAAGCTGACAGTCATAGGCTCGCTTGAGAGTTGAGTTGCAGACTCTAAGTCGCCTCCCGAAGACGAGAGCCGTACTCTTCTCCTTCAAAACACACCTGTACACACTGAAGGAGATCAAGGCCGAAGGGCTCGGACCTGAGCTGGCTGATGCCATTGATGGGCTCAAGGAGGGGAATGCCCCTGGGATGTGGACATATAAAGGAGCCATCAGATGGGGCAAGAAAGTCCAAGAATACCTGAGGTCCTAGATTAGCCAGGAATCCCTTTTTATTTCCTAGTTATTTTTTTTCTAGCATAAGGTGATTAATCACATGTCAAAGAGGAAAGATACGCTGAAGAGGCATCTGATAGAATGGCACTATTTAACGACTGGTGTCTGTAAACTATTGCAAGCGTGGGGCGCTCTTATGCTGCCCGAAGTTTTCACTTGAAGTGACCGCTTGCTTCTAGGGAGTATAATCAAGCATAGTGCCGTTAGCTGGCAACTGTATATCGCCTTGTCAACGAACAGGGTATTAAATAGTACTCGTACCTGGGTCCTAGTGGTTATCACGTTCACAAAGCTGGCTCGCCGACAGGGTGATAGAATGTAGTCCCATGTCCGAGCCCGCTTCATATCCAAGTACTATAGAAAGAATGTGGGTTTCACACAAGTCTGGCCAAATTATTGGAAAGTTAATCCGAAATCTGAATCAAGACTCCTGTGAGCCAATGACAGATTTTTACCTTGGCAACGCTCAAGGTTGATACTTACTTAGTTACTCACAGAGTCTCCGGCATCCACTCGGAGACCTCGGCTTCAGTCCCGAGACATGGATCAGGGTGTGTTGCCTGCGCATCCGGTGCTCCACCTCCGTGACGCCAAGGGACAAAAATTGTTTCCATCATTTTGAGACTGACATGTCAACGACCACTGCGTGACCTTGGCAAATTGACATCTGTCTTTACCATGGCAAAAGACACACCAATCATCTTTATGGACGGAGGGCTCGGCACCTCGCTCGAAGATAAATATGGCCTCAAATTTTCGCACACAACCACGCCGCTGTGGTCCTCTCACCCGCTCATCAGCGACTCTCACACGCTGCTCGCCTGCCAGCGAGACTTTGGTCAGGTCCCAGTCGACGTAATCGAGACGGCAACCTACCAAGTCTCTGTCCCTGGATTTGCAGCCACAAGGACCGAGCAATGGCCAGACGGCGTTGACATCGCAAACATTCCCAAGTTTTTGAAGGACGCAGTCGACATTGCCGAGCAGGCCAGAGGAAAGCCGGATGCAAAGGTGGCACTGAGTCTGGGCCCGTATGGCTCGACGATGATCCCAGGACAGGAGTACAGCGGAACTTACGACGATGCGCACAATGACGAGCAAAAGCTCTGCAGCTGGTGGGCCGAGCGACTGTCCCTGTTCTCGGGCAACGAGATCATAGGGAGGATCGCGTATGTCGCATGCGAGACACTTCCCAGGCTGGACGAGATCAGTGCGGTCCGGAGAGCAATGACCAACTTCACATCAAAACCTTGCTGGATCGCCTGCGTGTTCCCAGGCGAAGGGGACCGGTTGCCTGATGGAAGTAGCATCGATCAGGTGGTTGAGGCGATGCTTGCCCCTGCCGAGTCCAAAATCCAGCCATGGGGAATTGGCATTAATTGCACTAAGATGCATAAGCTCGAGGGCCTGGTCGCTAAATTCGAGGATGCTGTCTCAAAGCTTGTTGAGACTGGTAGGGTGGCAGAATGGCCAGCTCTGGTTCTCTATCCAGATGGTACAAATGGCGAGGTTTATAATACGACCACGCAGGAGTGGGAGGTTCCTGTTGGCCAAGAGCAAAAGCGGGTATGTTGACGCCCCCCCCCCCCCTTTCCCCCTCCCTTTTACTATAGTATCTCTCATGCACGCACCATTCCCGGTAATTATGACCTATTGAAGAGATGAGCACTAACCCTGTATACTCTAGATCCCATGGGAGCAGCACCTCGGACATATTGTGCTCGACACGGCTAGAAGGCAGAGATGGAGCACAATCCTTGTAGGTGGCTGCTGCAAGGCCAGTCATAACGACATTAGGAGGCTTGTCGACCATATCCGCAGCGCTTGAGTAGCAAATTCAACATGACCTGCTCACCCAGAAAGTTGACGCTTTCTCTGCGTCTAGGAACCCACCCCCTTCTTCTGGGTGTGGACTTTGGTCCATTCCTACGCATACCCCGTGCCCCCTGCCCAGGTTCCCAATTCGCCGGTGCCAATATTCACTACCTAGTCTAGAGCTGAGCTTCCCACACTCGAGACCCCGCGATAGGCGAGTCAGGGACTTTTGCTGCAGAAGTACCATAGTAGGCTCGAGAGGTTGCACCGAGACAAGCGGTGGGTCCAGCTGCGAGCAACCTGCAGCCTGCAGGGAAATCACGTCCAGGGTGGGAACATCGCGAGGACCTCTGGCAGCCTAACTTGATCACCACGAACATGCTGCTCTTCGTTGGCTGCCCCATGCGAAGTGAGTTTTGATGTCTGTTTTGAACATCGAAGAGACAGCCACCAGCACCAAATAGTGGCTGATCGATTGGACGGACTATAAGATACTATGTAGTAACCATCAATTTGGGTTGGCTTTCATACACCAACAACCATTGTCCGACCCCTCTCCTGCTTCGTATCTCCCCCGCAACAACGCACCATAATCCTGGAAGAAATTGTGGGTGCCGCAGCGGTAGAATCTTATGAACCTGGGGGTGGGGGAATTGCGGAATTGGATGATCTGGATCCTGAACCGGTCTAGTTCTCCAGCCCTTCCACGAGTTTCCCCTCGTTCTTGTCGTGGAGCTTCGGTGCAATATGTAGTCTGATGACGACGCTTCCTGAGAGCTCTCCCTTCCTTCCCAACTCCTCGTTGTTCCTTTGTCCTCTTATGAAGAAGGGAAAAGAAAGATCACAGTCCTTCTTCTCCTGGCGTGCCTGTGTGAGAGTGCTGACAGAAACCCAAGGTCCGACCCGTTGCTACCCTAACCCCGAGTCCGACGGCTACTCCAAATTTGGACGACTCTCCTGACGAAACTCTGTTTTTGGTATGCCCTGGTGATTTCTCAGCTTGACTGCCTGCAAAAATGGGAACGCTCTACACGTTCTGCATTGCGCTGTTCGCGGCGCTCGGGACCTTTCTATTTGTAAGAACCTGCTCGATCCAGTATATGGTAGAAGATCACTGCCCATGCGCTGACACAGGACAGGGATTTGACACCGGCATTGCGACAACCAGTTAGGCACAGCATCATGACCCTTTTGCGCAGACCCGATGAAACTGACTAGTGCAATAGCGATCGCCCATGAAAGCTGGATAGAATACATGAACAAGCCTTCAGAGGCGCTGACAGGCGCTGTGCGTGGAGAACAACTCAAAAAAAGATCCCCTGGAGGACCGACGTTCCTGTGGCTAACTCGAAAGAACCGCAGGTGGTCTCCGTCTACATCGCCGGCGAGGCGGTTGGTGCCCTGGCCCAGACTGCTGTTGCCGACAAGTTGGGACGACTGCGATTCATGCAAGTCATGTGCGTCGTGGTCACAGTAGGTACGGTCATCCAGACTGCCTCTATTAATATTGGCATGTTCTTGGCAGGGCGAGTTCTTGCTGGTATCGCTGTCGGGTAATTTTGTGATCTATATCATTGCTCCCACATGCTCAAGTATGGGCTGACAATGAGCCTAGGGGACTTGTCGCCACTGTTCCTATCTACCTCAGCGAGATCTCTGCTCCCTACCAACGTGGTCTCATCGGAGGAATTTCAGGATGCGGCATCTCCTTCGGAACCATGGCTTCCAACTGGGTAGGCATGGCTTGCGGCTATGCACCTTATGGGGCGACGCAGTGGCGTCTTCCTCTTGGCATCCAGATCCCGTGGGGCATCGTTCTGTTCATCGGGCTAGCCACCTTCATGCCCAACTCGCCTCGCCAGCTCATCCGCAACGGAAAGATCGACGAGGCCCGCACGGAGTTCATCAAGATTCGTCGGGACCTGCAATCCCACGAGGTACAGGATGAGTTCCTGCTCATGAAGACACAGATCGAGTTTGAGATGGAGCGTGAGATCAAGTCGTACCGAGAGATCTGGCTGCTGTTTAGACGACGGGCGCTTGTGTCAGTAGACCACCATGTCAGGCGGGGTGCTGTCTTGTGCATACTGACTGTGGTTTAGATCCGTCGCTGTCCAGACTATGACGGCTCTGACGGGTGTCAACGTTATTCAGGTACGTGCTGGATGAGTATTCGAAACCTGACAGTGTATTGCAGCTCTTTTAAGACTCATTGCTCACAAGAAACCATGTAGTATTACCAAAGTACGAAGTGCCTGACGCAGACATCAGGACTTGACTCATGCTGACCCAATTACAGCTATTTTGTACAAGGCGCTCGGCATAGGCTCCACTACGATTCTCGCCCTGTCTGGTGTTTATGGTACCATTGCGTTCGGCTCCAATGTGCTCACAACCTTATTTCTGACGGATCAATGGGGTCGTCGGAAGTGAGTATTTCAAGTGCCATTCACACAAGTTGAATGTTCATTAACACGCGCCAGGATGATCCTCACCGGACTGAGTTGCATCATTGTGATCGAGATCTATGCCGCCATCATGCAACGCGAATTCCAGTACACCGATAACAGGATAGGTAAAGGTTTCGCTGTCCTGGGGATTTATCTGTTTGTTATTGCATATTGTAAATATCCCATTCGAGTCCTCAGCGAGCGTCCACGGGAACAAGAATGAGTTTCTGCTGACGATACATGCAACAGACGGAATGCTCAACAGCACAACCTGGCTGTACGGAGCAGAGGTCTTACCCATTGCTATTAGAAGCAAAGTCATGGGCTTGGCCGCAGCATCTCACTTTATTGTGAACGTTGGAAGTAAGCTCAGAACGACTACGTCAACATCGCAAGAGAAATGCTAAGTCAACTTACAGTCACGGAGGCTGGACCCAGCGCGTTCGCCACCATCCATGAGAATTACTATTACGTTTTCGTGGGCTGTACCCTCTTCTTCCTTTGTGTTGCTTATTTCTTCTTCCCGTGAGTGTCTTTCTCCATTCTCTTCCGCACCGGATGCCTAACAGTCAGTAGTGAGACCAAGAAGAAGACCCTTGAAGAAGTCGCAGCGGCCTTCGGTGACAAGGTCATTCTACTTGACGAACCGGACCTCGCCCCTGCAAGTCCAATGCTGGACAATTCCTCGGAATCGAACACAAAAGAAATTGGACGCAAAGAATCGGCATGAGAAGAAAATTACCATATCGCGCTGCGATGGTATTATCTCACTCAATATGACCTCGAGGGTCCGTTGAGTTGCCAGAGATTACATGTCTGCACCTTGGATTTGGACGATCTTTGATACTCAACGCAGTCTGTTGCTCTGCACTCGTTTCTTCTTTACTGCAACTGAGAGATGTGGTGTTGTACTGGAAGATTGCACGAGGGCGGACAGTCAAGCACGCAACCACAAGGTCGTATATTAATGTAACTAAATTTTTGTGACCGGTGACACTTTCGGACAAGGTAGTCATGTGACCAGATAGCTTTGGGGTAGTCGAGCCAGTCTTTATCAAACGAGCATAGAACATAAGACTATATATCCCTTGTATTCACATATGTCCACGTAAACATGTCATCAAGCCCCCATGCGGTCTTGTTTCTAATTCAACCATCATTCATCGTTTCATGGGATCATCCCCCCTTATTGGAAGCCCCGCATCTCTTTCCAGTCCTCCTCCAAGATGTCGTAAAAGAGCAAGTCCCAATATTTTCGATCGTACCAAAAACACTGTCTTCTTCGCCCTCCAAATTTGAAACCACACTTCTCGTAGCATCTATGAGCGCGTTTGTTGTACTCAATAGTGCCCAAGTTGACGCTGTGCATATTGCCGTGCCGGAATGCCCAGTCCAAAATCCAATTGGTAGCTTCGGTTCCGTATCCCTTGTTTTGGTAAGGCGCCGCGAGGACGATCCCAAAGTTACCTGCACGGCTATGGGGCGAAGTCCCGTATCCACCGTGGGAGAGCCGGACAAAGCCAATGCGGGTCTCTGGCACCTCAGCTTTGTCGCCCTCACCAGTGTTCTCAGGCTGACGCAAGCAAACAATGCAATCCAGTAAGCTCTCTGGTCCTGTCCAGAGCTTCATGAAATCCTCCACCTTGGATTTTCTCGGGGGAGCAAGGATGAGCGGTGTGCTGAGCCAGATGTTGTTGGGATCCCCGTCGATGTTCTTGAACCACCACTCTTGGTCATCTTCGCGGATGGAGCGATAGATGAGACGATCAGATCGCCAGACATCTTGAACAGTGGTTGTCATCTTGGAGTGACTAGAATGAATGAAGTATATGCTTGCGGAGAATCAAGAGACGTGTGACCATGAGATGCGGCTTGGAGTCGAAGAAGCAACCCATGCCTTCAGTCGTCCTTATTAAGACAAGACCTCAAAACGCTTGGGGTGTTATGGCTTTTAGAAGAGGAGGCGCAGATAATCATGAATTGATACGGGTGCGCTAAATCTGTCACGGATTCCGGCACAGGGTTGTGAGCATCGCGAAGTGAGTCACACCGGATAGTGGCCCTTGCTGACGTGCATGGGAATAATCATGAAAGGATCCCAGACCAATGAATCCTCAGCTTCGTCCCAACACCTCAAGAAGCTTATCTGAATTACAAGGTACTAATCCTGCAGGGTCGGCATGCTCCACAGAGAACTTGATTCCTGCTGATAAATTAATGAACGGTGTCTCTTCCCAGGTAGCTCTGTTTGCCACCATGCAGACTTGACCGTTATGTTCAATTGCCTGTCCCACAGTAGAATATAGGAGAGTAGCTGGAGACCCCCAAGACAACGGCATTAAAAAAAACATTCTAGTAGTATCAGTATTCGTTCATAGAAAATTGATGGACATTCATGCGAACAAGGTCATTGCGCAATCGTAGAGGCGAACTCGTTAATACTTTTGAAATCGCTTTCCGGATGAGGGCTCAAGGTATTTCATTAGTCCATTACGCAATTATTCCTTAAGTTTCATATGACCAGAATGACCTCAACTTCGCCTTTGCAGAGATATTAACATCCTGTACATTAGACTGTAGAAAACTCGTCATATATCATAGCAACTTTTTCGGAATCGTACGCGATCCCTAAAGTTTGTGCTTCGCTTCATTCGCTCCTAAAGCGATCTCTTCGCTAATTGTACAACTGAGCAAAGAAAGCAACTGTCCCTCGATAGTTATTCAAGGGGCGGGGGCGAAGGTACTGCCAAAGTCTATTTCTGACAAATCGGATCTTGGATACCCTCTGTTGAATATCATATAAACACGTGATATGCAGTCATGGTGTTATGCGAAGCCGTTTTGTATTGGCTTGAGTATTGTCCCAAGTTGCTAAAGTAGGACATAGGCAAGCTATTTCAATTTGCTGATAGAAAAGAAATTAAACTCATTGCAAACGGCCAAGAGATGCAGATCATCGAATTGCATGCAAATTCAGCCAGCATTGGGCAACAAGTACTATCAAATGGATAATCTCAGTTCAAAGCTATTGATCATGGGAGTCACCTGACCCTGTCCACAGAAATCCACGGGGGCTAATTTGAACACATAAAAGTGAACAGAGTTGAAAACCTATGTCAGTATGAGGTAATGCAGACCTCTTCTTAAACATGGCGTTCCATTGTAGGGCGGACATAATATAAAACCTGGAATCTGCAGTGTTATAACCCATCCAACATGCAGGTCACGGAACAGGCCCCGCCAACAAAGGAACCAGGTGTCGCAACTCAACAACGGACAACCAACAGGATTAGGTAACCTAGGGTTAGGGTTAAAAGCGACAGGGATCTGCCCATTAGGATCCCAATAGGCAACAATAGGCAATAATAGGCAATGATAGGCTTCCATAGGCATTGCTACCAATATCACCAATAGAGCTGGATATATAAGAACATATTTATTACTATTAGATAGATTATTATATATAGCTCTTCAGTTGTTAATCTAAGTATTTATTTGTTATATATTTGAATAGCCCTAAAGGCAGTAAATACTTGCATTCTCATCAGAACTTATATATTTCTGTATTTAAGGATTTATACTCTGATATTGCTCTTATTAGTATAAACCTAATCAGTACTTAGGAATCTCAGGATTATTGCAGTGCTTATTATATTTTGATGACTCTTGTTTAGGAATAGTTCAATATATACCCTTTGAACAATATAGAAACATAATAGCTCCCCAAACCCTAACTGGATCTATCAGCAGCAGCACTACTAATCTTACTAATCAAATTGAAGCCTTTATAAAGCATATTAAGGAATTTGAGGAATAGAAGTTGAGTAGCAAAGAATTCCACTATAAGATGGAAGCCCCTGCGCCCTATAGTGAAGAATATTATATTCTCCAGGCTTTCTTGATCCAGTGCAAGGCTTACTTCCACTATGAGGAAAAGAAGTTCCCGAAGGAAGCTAACAAGATTATCTTCGCTGAAACCAGACTTAAGGGAGATATACTTATTTGGTTCAAGCCTACCCTCAGGAATTACTTCGAATATAATAGGCCTAAGCAGAATAAAAATACTAAACATATCTTCGAAGATTTCGATAATCTCGAATAAGCATTTAAGGATATCTTCGGTAATATAGATAAGTAATGCAAGGCTAAATAAAAGCTTCTCAAGCTTAAGCAAATTAAGTCTGCAGCTAAGTATACTATGGAGTTCCAGAAAGCCTTTTCGCACTTGTAATAGGATAATGCAGCTCTTATTGCCTAATATTATAACAGATTTAAGGATAAGATTAAAGATAATCTTGCATATGCAGAATAATCTATAAAGCTAGTAGACTTTATTATACTTGCTATAAAGATCAATGATAGATAGTATAAATGCAGATTGGAAAAACAAAGGAAAGCTTATATCCTCTGGATTGTATATATCTAATCTAATATAGGAAAGAAATATTAGCATAACAAAGGAACTAGTAACTAGAGATGCTTTAGCATAGCCTATAGAGAAATAATATATATAAAACTAATAGAAATCAATGCAGCTTATTAATATAAATAATAATAAACAAGTAGCAATATTAAATGCTTTAGTTGCAGGAAGCATAGCTACTTTGCATGAGAATACTAATACCCTAGAAAGCCACAATAGCAACCTATCCCAGAAGGATAACAGGTGAATATAATAAAATAGCAAATCAATATTCTCATATAATATATAGACTAGTGCACTTGCATAGATACCAAGTGCCAGATCTACTATATACCTGAAATAACCTGTAAATATTGCGCTAATTATCCATAGTACCCAAACTACTCTAACCCTAATCAAAACTCAGAGTAAATGATAAACCTCGATTATTGCTAACTATTTTAGATAGCCTGCTACAATAATCAATATATATTATATCTTAGTGAGAAAGAAATATCAGAATAATTCTCTAAGCAACATAGAAAAACCAGATTATGCTATAAATAAACACTCAGCAATAGCAATACAAATGCCTTAGATACTATAGAATAAGTGTTTAGGGAATATTTGCAGGAATAATAACTAGCCAAATAATCGATTAGCAATTAGAAAACAGAATCATCAGAAACCCTCAACTATAATTATACTATAGTAGAATTGAAATAAAGCCTATAGCAAATTCTTGATTTGATAGATGAAGAAAAGCAATAATCCTAGGCTATATAACTTAACACCAAATATTAGATCCTAGGAATTCCTCTTAGATAAGCAATTACCAAGATTCAATATTGCAACTAGTTAACTAAGAATAGTGAGGATCTCAGAATCTCCCCTAGGCACCTCTACTACTATAATATAGGATAGACTTCATATATTTTCCACAATTATATAACCCATCTACCTGACAAAGTTAGCAATAATTAGTTCCTAATCAGACCAAAAAAAAATAAGCCTACAACCCTTTATATCAAAGAAAACCTTAGGTTCAAGGTTAAAATCAATTAATAGTTGAATTATACGATTATTGGATTACTAGAATAGTTCCTAGTAGAATATATTATCAATAAGAACAATTAGCAGAATTGCCTATATGAAAACTGCGATATCTATAATTCTCAGAAACTCAAGGAATAGCATTAGGATAGAGAACTCCGAAAAACTATAACCAAGGAACTTAGGGAATAGAACCAAGAGGCGGAAAAAGCCCTTGAAGCCTTAACACTATGCAGAAGATATCAGAAAGAAGCCAAAAAACTAGCTTAATAAGCAGCAAGGAATGCCCTAAAAGAATAGGATTGCTTATAAGGGATAACAGATAATCAGAACCAGAGATATAATCTCTCTATGCAACTCTGGGAGCTAATATAGCATATATGATATTTGCAGCAGAGATCAATAGAAAATAATATAATACCCTATTAGATAGCAGTATATAGGGAAACTTTATATCTCTACGAATTATCAATAGGGATAAGATCCTATAGTATAAAAAGATAGAAACTTATATACTTAGAACTATGAATAGAATAAATATTAATTATAGCTAAGATATTATTAATATAGAGATTAATTATCTACTAATTATAATCTATAGCAAAACAATTTCTATTATATTAGATATTATAGAAATAGCATAATATAAGCTAATACTAAAGATACTATAGCTTAAAGAGCATAATTCTCAAATCGATTAAACTATTAGCTAGATTTTATAGGATAATATTATTACCTATAGGAAGATTGCAATTAATAGCAAAAGAATAGATTTAATCACTGAAATGCACTCAAGGAAAAAGGCTTTAAACAAACCCACAAATATCTCCAAATTAGCAGAGCTGATAGCTTATAGAGAAAGATCTAGCAATAATAGACCCGCAAAAATAATGCTAGGGCATTAGCAGATTAACACAATAATAAGCATATGCAAATCTTCAGAAATATAATCTGGCTTAGAGCAATAATAGAAATACAGACTCTGGAATCACAAGGAAATCTCACAACTAGAAGCACCAAATATCATAAGGAAATATAGAAGCTGAGTAGAGTATAATACTGCTCCTAATCTACGAAAAAGGCAAATAGCATACAAAAGAAAGAATACTCAATGATATCTCCTATTTCTCCAGATAGCAGAAATAGAGAAGGATAGACTAATACTAATATTTGCTGGAATACCACAAGAATACTACGAATTCACAAAACTATTCCAAGGAAAACTAGATATAGAATTTCCAGAATATAGCCTATATAACCACGAAATACCACTAAAAGAAGGAACTCAATCATAGTTCTTCCCTATTTATAAGTTTGATAAGGCAAAGCTAGAGATACTCAGAGAATACCTTGATGAGAATCTAAAGAAAGGATATATCAAACTATCATAATCACTAGCAGAATACCTGATCCTATTTATACCAAAGAAAAACAGAAAACTTCAACTTTGCATAAACTATAGATAGCTCAATAATATCACTATCAAAAACTGATATTCATTGCTACTCTTCAAGGAAATCAGAGATAAGTTACAAAGCGCATAATAGTTTATAGCACTAGATCTCAAAGAAGCATATGCATATATCTGCATTAAGGAAGGAGAAGAATAGAAAATAGCATTTAGAACTCGCTATAGATACTACAAATATCTGATTATACTTTTCAGATTAACTAATATACTAGTATCTTTCTAGGAGATAATCAATTATATTCTCTGCAAATTCCTGGATATTATATATATTATTTATTTCAACAATATCCTTATCTACTCCAGGATCCTTATAGAATATAAGCAGGATATATAGCAAATACTCTAAATACTTTAAGATATATATCTCCTAGTGGAATCAACAAAAAGCTATTTCTATATCCAGAAAGTTAATTATCTCAGATATATAATTAAGCTAGGATATATTAGAATACAAAAAGATAAGATTTAGATAATCAGAGATTAGCCTAAACCAAAGAATATCAGAGATATCAGAGTATTTCTCGGATATGCTAACTTCTATAAGTAGTTTATCAGCAAATATAGCAATATCGCATAGCTATTCACTAATCTTACTAAAAAGGAAATACTATTTATATAGCAAAAGGAAGAAAATTAGGCTTTTAATATTATCAAGGAACTAATTATCAAAGATCTGATATTAGAAGAATCAGATCCTAATAAGAAATATAAGCTTTATATAGACTTGTTAAACTATGCATTTAGAGCAAAACTTAATTAATACAATAAATAAAGATAATTATAAATAATTACTAATTTCTCAAAGAAACTCAATAGATCAGAGCTATAATATAAAATACTAGATAAAAAACTTATAGTTATAATAGAATTATTCAAGAAATAGGAATACTACTTTATAGGCGCTAAATATATAATCAAGATATTTTCGAACTATAAGAATCTTACTATATTTATAACCACAAAGAATCTCAACTAATAATAAGTAAGATAGGCAGAATATCTATCTTAGTTCAATTTTAAGGTTATTTATATCCAGAGCAAGGAAAATACTAGAGCGGATACTCTTAGCAGAAAAACAAACCATCAGGACAAAATCAAAGAAGAAATTCAGAATATCTTTGCAATTAGCAAAAACAGAGATCTCATTAATGCATATAGGGAACTAGATATTATCCTCAGAATCGAATACTAAGGCAAAATACTAGAATAGATAATATCTGCAGAATAGGATAAGTATATTAAAGAAATATATAATGCACTAGCCTATAAATACTAAGGAATCAGAGCAATATATGAATAAATCAGGAGATATTAGGATCTATTAGAATTCAAAAGGCAAATTACTAAAATTATTAAAGAATATAACAACTGCAACAAAAATAAGGCAAATTAATACAAATCTTACAAACTATTGCAACCCTTACTAATACCTAATGCTATATAGCAATCTATCAGCCTAGATTTTATTATCAAGCTACCTCTCTTATAAAAACCTTTAACTAAAGTGCAATATAATAGCATTTTAGTAGTAATTTGTAGACTAAGCAAATATATATATTTCATCCTCTATAAGGAAAGCAATATATTGGAAGATCTCATATATATATTCCTTAGAATAATTATAAGCAAGCATAGCATATCACAGGAAATTATCTCCAACAGAGATAGGAAATTTGCATCCAAATTCTAGATTTTACTTATGAAATAACTTAGTGCAATATAACAAATATCCACAGTATTCCACCCTAAAACAGATAGATAAATAGAATAAATAAACCAGATTATCAAGCAATATCTATAAAGCTATATTAATCAGAAATAAGATAACTAGATTAAACTGCTACTACTAGCAGAATTCGTATATAATAGCGCAGATATAAGCACTATAGGAATATTCTCATTCTATGCACTCTATAGATATAATCCCATAGCATATTATGAAATAATACTTAGCAGATAAGCTGAAGAAGCAAATAAGAAAGCTATAAAACTAAGGAAAATCTACAGAAATCTCCAGGAAAAGATCACAGAAACAAGAAATATCATAATACACTATATAAACTCCAAAAGAATTGAAAGATTAATCCTATAGGAGAGAGATAAGATCTACTTATAACAAAAAAATATCAAAATAATATAATTAAGCAACAAATTGAACTATAAGAAACTCAAACTATTTCAAATCTTATAAAAAATCTCCCCAATCAACTATAAGCTTGCAATTCCCTATAAGAGATTATATCTAGTTTTCTATATCTCACTTCTTAAATTAATATTAATAGATATAGAACTTATATATAATATCAACCTGGAACTAGATAAGCAATAATACAAAGTAGAACAAATACTAAATGCATAAAAATAAGAAAAAGGATATTAATACCTTATAAAATAGAAAAACTATAATTATAGCAAAAACTCTTAGGAAAAACTAGCTAATATCAGCAATGATTTAATCAAAGAATATTAGGAAAATACTATTTAAGCAAACTATTTAGCAGAAAAACCAGAAGCATATGCTTTATCCAGAAAGCTAGAATAATCTACTATAGCACCCCTAGAGCTTAGGGAATTCCAATCGAAACTATCAAACAAAGGATCTATAGCAGCTATAGCAGATTCACTAGCAGCCATCTTATAAACCGCAGCAGCAGCAGCCTAATGCTCCTGCTTCTCCCTATCCAAACCCTTATTCACCAACTTTATGCTCTTCTCCTGAAGGATGCGCTTTTGCTTCTTCAGGCGAGATAGATAGGCAAGAGACTTAGTTAAGCGAGCCTAGGCCTTAGCCTAGATGCGAGCTAACTCCTTCTAACATTGCAATAACCGCTCCTCCTCCTCTAACTTATAATTATCCAGACAAATAAGCTCATTAGTAATACGAGATATTTAACCATATCAGCTAGAACACAAAAGAGAGATATATCAGATTTATAGGAAGAAAAGGAAATCCTAAAACTATTGCAAAAATGATTCTGCTTAGTGCACTAAGAATAGCTCTTAATCCCATCAGCTATTTTACAAATCACCCCCTCTTCGAGATAAGGAGTATATAGCATAACTTTGTAACCACTAGCCTCAATATATGCAAAATATCCAAGATAAGCAAGATGCTTAGATAAAGGAATAGAAGAAGATTTTTCGGAATAATATTTTTCGATTCTGCTTATTTTTCCAAATTAGAAAGGCATGACCATATACATAGATAGCTTGCCAGGATATTTACAGAAAGTTGTTGAGAATAATAACTAATAGGAGAGAGATGATATTATAACCTATCCAATATGCAGATCACAGAACAGGCCCCGCTAACAAAGGAACCAGGTATTGCAACTTAATAACGGATAACTAATAGGATTAGGTAATCTAGGGTTAGGGTTAAAAGCGATAGGGATCTGCTTATTAGAATCCTAATAGGCAATAATAGGCAATAATGGGCAATGATAGGCTTCCATAGGCATTGCCACTAATATCACCAATAGAGCCAGATATATAAGGATATATTTATTACTATTAGATAGATCATTATATATAGCTTTTCAATCGTCAATCTAAATATTTATTTATTATACATTTGAATAGCCCTAAAGGCAGTGAATACTTGCACTTTTATCAGGATTTGTATGTTTCCGTATTTAAGGACTTATACTCTGATATCGCTCTTATTAGCATAAATCCAATCAGTACTTAGAAATCTCAGGATTACTGCAGTGCTCATTATATGCAGCCTTCCCCGGTACTACATGAGCTTATTACATTCAAGGTTTAATATAATAAACATCTCGTGCTTCGCACATTATTTCGAATCCTGAATAATCAGATAATAGAATTCCTTGAATTCATATCAAGGCAGCCAGAGCGCATGGGATCACATTTGTGCTTTTGCAGTCTTCTCTTACATTTTGCCTTTGTCATATACTTATTGCTCCTTGTCTCTGAGCTGTATATCAAGCAGTAGCTCAGAACTTCAGTAACACAGCCTCCTCATGACTATGCAATCCGCCATGTACGCATAACAAAGTAAAAGGAGACAAGCCAACTGATCGACTCAAAAGACTTGCAATCTTGAGATGTGTAAAATGTACAAAGGTATGGCAGACACATTCGAGGCTTGCCACCGAAGCCGGCTGTGTCAAAAAAACTAGATGGACACAGTAGAATCTTGGACAGTAGGAAACGAATGCCTGTGAAATAACATCTAGGCCGTTATTAACTGGTGGGAGTAATTAGTAGTAGCATTATTGCTTGGGGTGGCTCATGTGCGGAGTTAATCATGCGAGCTCGGATTTCCGAGAACTGGTGATCCGCGAGAGAAAGTCTGGGTGCGCAATGAAATTGGGCCGCCTGCAAAATGAACTGTTCCGTTGCCCACTTCCCCATATTTGCCGATTGAATCGTGGTAACCAAGAAGAAATGGCCTCATGGCTGCAGGCGTCGGCCCCATAATTGAGGTCCAAATCACGATCAACTCGGGTCTGGTGCTTTTAACTCCTGATGTCCTGCGGACTCAGCCACATCTTCAGCGCGACATGGTGTCGGTCTGAGCCCGCTGGCTGGATATTATGGTCCTCCAGCGCCTCTGCTCGGGGCTTTGGCAACCTATCAACCCCAAGTTTTCCAGCTTCTCGCATTGAACATAACGTCACAGTTCCACTTCGGATACCCTCATGGTAGGCATAAATCTTGACGGTTTACAGTCAAAATGAAAGAGGTGTGGATATGGAGTTCGAAATGTGGGTAGTCTGTGGCCGACAGCCGCTCAGCCCATAATGAAGTCGAAAAGAATCTCAATCACGGCACATTTCGGCCGGTTTCAGCTCAGTCATTGAGGCAGTGTTGCTTCTAGTCTGTTCATCTGGGATTCTGCGTGCTGTGGATGTGAATATAAAGATCCGTGAATTTATCTTGGACACAAGGCATAATAACAGGACCATCAAGAGAAGAAAATCCACCCAAACTTCAACTACACGTACAAGCCTGCAACTCATACGACATTCTATCAACGTCCAGAGTATTAAGCCAACATTTATCATGTATACCAGCACCGTTGCGATCTTCTCAATCTTCTTGGCTCCGGGAGTCCTCGCCATGGCCATCACCGGCGACTTCACCCCAAACGCTGGGGCTCACCTCAAGCGTCTGACGTGCTCATCTGACGAGCAATATTGTGGAGATATCTGCATCTCGAGCTCTGACGAGTGCTGTGACCACTACTACTATTGTAGCAGCGGCTACACTTGCGGTCATGGTGGCAACTGTTGCGAGGACGATTCTTGCAGCGTCACGGGAACTTATGTATACTGTGAGTGAGCCGGCAGCGATGTAGTCAGATTGGATTGCGAAACTTAGGGGGTCTCGTAAACCTCACTAACATCATATCAACAAGCTGATCACAAGGACCACACCGCTACTGCTACGACTTCCACAGCCAGTGCTGCCTCAACGACCACGTCCAGCACAAGCTCGTCGACCGAATCCGCCACCACTGTGCCGTCCACCTCGACCACCTCGACCAGTACCACAGCAAGCAGCACCGCAGAAACCAGTACCACGGCGACAACAGCAACTGAAACTACCGCGAAAACCAGCTCCAGCACTTCTACTTCATCATCTACAGCCTCTACCGCCATCGCAACCGGTGCTGCTGCGCATGTTGGGTATTCGGCGCAGGGAATCGCGCTTGCTATGCTCGCTATGGCCGTCATGTGACTCACTTCATAGACATATATGTACTTTACACTACACTGATACACGAGGTTGCAGCGCAACCTTATTGTGAGGGGCTTTTTGAGCGTAGCTGATGCATTGAGGGGCGATCGGATGGCTAGTAGCGCGGGAGATTGGATTTTTGTATGAGGGGAAGAGAACGTTAGAGGCTTGTCAGTGACAAACGTATTATTAGCATATGAAAAATGATGACAATGATATCCCTATGTATATATGCTTGATGCTTGTCGAGAAGCTTTTTCAATAGTCATTGGATTTTTATTCTTGGCTTGGTGTAATATCAGCAGCTCTACCAAGTGTAATGCCAGACCTCAGAACTATCATTGGTCGATAACTCCAAGAATGGGGCCATCGTTATGCGTGAAAAAAGTGACTCTTGTCTCTTGCGTATTGTGCGGAAACACAAGAAGACGTTCGGAACGTACATGCTAGACACTTGGCTTCAAGAAAGGCTGTTAGACATCGTTGAGGCGAGTTATACCAGAGCATCGTGCTTCTAGGCTTGGGAGCATTCTGTGCTTGGGATTGTGACCAGAGTTAAGCCTCTACTATATATAGTCGGGTCGATCGGACGAAAAGAAAAGCTGTAGAAGAAAATGACTATCAACCTGCCTTATCTTCTGTCAAATCACCTTGCGAGAATAGCATATAGCCGGTTTTGCAGAGAAGTGATAAGAATTCTTCCGGGCTACAGCTCATCTAAACGAATGATTGATAAGTATTAAGTCTCTACATATCTTACTCAGAGCTTCGATCCAGCCAGAATGTAACTAGCTTCAAGACGAATTTCTGGCTGATCGTGGGCGAGACGGCCAAACTCAAGACAATCACTTTGTGCTGCAGGAGGGAGAAAAGACAATGATTCTTATGATATTCGAAGAAAGTGACGAATCGGGTTGAGATGTTACCATGCTGTCCTCGTATTTGCCGTCCTTTTGCAAGCAATTATGCCGACATACTTATCTCCAGCTCGGGGAGTAGACTCGGGATTCGGTCAGCTGAACCAGTCGGTGCTGAAACAAGTTAATATTAACTATACCAAAAGAGAAGCCCGCAACATTTACATCGAACTGCATGGGAGCGCGGCACTAATGAGGGCATGTGGACGAAAGGTGTAAGGTAATCGTATGGGCAGATAAGGAAGAACAAGACCATCTCACTGGCCCTCATCGTTGTTGCATCGCGCCTGCTACGCGTTTACGCTGGAGCTAACCGAACCCCTGCTCTAGACCCCCACTTTCCCCTTCCCCATTCCGTCACCATCCATTCCTTCACCTTTCCTTCACCTTTTTCATCAGCTGTGATAAAGGCCCAACTTGCTCCCATGTGACAGCAAGACAAGACAATGACAAGGCCTGGCTGTGAATCAGCATTCCAGCACTGCCAGATGACGTACAGGGTGCACGTGATAGGACCTGGCTGTGGGGCGGCGCGTGCTCGGACCTCATAAGGGCTCGAGGAGAGAATGGAGATATCTATATAAAAGATGTAGGTTCCAAGGTTGCAGTTCAGCTTCCTTTTTCTAATACCTGAGATCATTACACAGCTTCCAACTTGAGGTTGTATTGCAACTTGCAGTTAAGGTGCTGGGTCCGAAGAAAACTATTATCCTCTTTCCCTTTCACCCTCCACCCTCCAGGGTTTTCCTCCTCATCCCTTCATCCTCCAACTTTCTTGCCCAATCTCTCCTCTTGCGCGCCAACACCCTCACAGCCTTGCAATATGGAGCCAGCAGCCCCAGAGCCTCTGGTAAGCAGCTACATCCCCCCCTTCTTTAAACCTTGCTGTGAAAGACTGGTTTGGATGCTCATCCGAAGCCGAGCAGGTCCGTGGCGGCCACGATGTGAAGGTCCAGGCCGATGCGTGCAGTCAGGGCAGTCAGCAGCTTGCAGGTGAAGGCGAGGACCCCAGCTCCGTGCGGGACCCCATCCTCCCCGGCATCGATACAGCCGGTTGTGAAGGAGGCTATAGTGAAGGCGCTGACGCTGTTGAGCTGGTGCTGCGTACTATGGCACGTGCTCAGAAACTGTTGGCCTCTTTTCATAACCGGTCGCTGCTCAACATCAGCTTCGACTTCGACTTCCCTTCCGCCCAGCTCCAGGCGCTCAAGACTGCGATTGCCGACTCATTTGAAGATTCCGTATTTCGAAAGATCGAGCACGAGCACGACCAGTCCACAAACCTCTTGCATCTTCATCTCACAGTGCCAAAACGCAACCACGGTCTCCTAACTTCTTTTATCATTCACAAGATCCACGATGGCTTTCTTCAAGCCAAGAGTCGCAGTTTAGTCGAAGACCCAGAGCATGCCGAGCAACTCGCTAATACTATCGATCTCATCGACGCATGCTGCGATACCAATATTGAGGCCGAGAACTGGACCAAGATGCCGGATTATAGTTATTTCTATAACTTCAAAGCTCCACAAACCTTTCTCCTGGAGGTCAGTGTCTCCCAGACACGTAATAACGCCAACAAGAAAGCTCTCGATTACCTTCACGATACCAGACGTATCCAAACCATCGTTCTCATCAATACTTCCCATGAGAGCTAGAAGCTGGCTTGGGGTGAGATCAAGGTTGTGGGTAGGAGCATGGATGACCCTGCTGAGGGCGTCGACTTAGTGCCCTGGACACGGTTTTTCGGCCCTGGAGCTGTTACCCCCGGCGGCGAGATTCCTTTCTACTTCTCAGACTTTGTTGTGATAGAGGAGACACCTTTGCCGACTGCTTATATACGACCCCGGCTGCCAGAGCACAACGATCGGTATATCTTCATCGCCCCCCCCCCCTCCCCCCCTGCGCTGTGATTGCTGCGATGCTAATCGGATAACGAATACTAGGCGGCCCATGTTCACGATCTCCTTCGGCGACCTGGTGAAGGCCTTTAATCGAATTCGAGAATTCGAATAAAGCATGCTGTTACAAGCAGGGGCCTCTTAATCAGCCTGAACAGAGCAACGTTATGTCTTTATTTTCTCACAACCATCGTCTGGCCTGCTCGTCTCATATGCTTTACGAACAAATTTTCAGGGAAAAAAAAAAGTTGCAGTCATGGATTCAGAGGCTCACGTTACTATTGCATATGGTATCACAAAGGGGCCTAGTACATTTGGCACGGCGGAGGGACAAATGGTGTGGGGAGCTCTGGTTGGAGGATTATCATTCATACTGTCAAGCCTTCTTTTAGTAGGCATCTCTATCGGGCGTGTGGGTTTGTCAGTGTGGATAAATTAGTTTGGTGCAGGGCGGAGTATGGCGCAGGACTTTGATCGCTGTTCCTTTGTTTTCTCTCTTCCTCAGCACAGGAAGCTCGCTGGGTCTCATCACCAGGACGGTAGCCCCGAATGATACCTACCAGAATCTCTTAGTATTCCAGTGAAGTGCTTGCCCACGACATATTAGCGGCTCCAGGGTGTGCGAATGAAAACGATAATGAGGCAGCGCAGTTTGTATTGTCTTTACACCTTTCTTCTCCAAGCTGACTGTATGCTTGTCCCAACTCGATTCAATTCCTACTTGCATGTATGACTACGAAATCAATGTTCGCGCTATTGTAGCAGATCTTCAGATTCCTGAATTTTCAAACTGTTGCGCCCCCTTCACGTTCGAGAGCCAGCTCACCCTCGTCTTGACAAATTGTTCAATCGTCGGTGCTAGCTTGTTCTCGATTAGGTGGAAGTCATCAATTGTCCCGATGCGCGTAATGCTCATCCCGGGATACCCGGACGACACGCGGTACATAAGCGTGCCGCATGTCGAGCAGAAATAATTCGCCATCGTATTGCCCGATGCAACGGTCTTGCTCTGGCTCCAGGTCTTGAGGTTTTCCTGGCCGCGGAGGTGCTTCATGTACGCATCGTCGACGATGAAGTTGGAGGCGAACATGGAGGCTGTGATCTTGTGGCAGTCGGCACAGTGGCAGACGAAGGTCTTGACTAGTCCGGGGCCTTGAGTTGGCTGAGAGAGAAGCTGTTAATTTGCTCGCGCCCTCGATCGTCGGACACCACAAAGCATGCTTGGGGTAGCGGTCGTGGACTTACAAAAGCAAGTTGCACGGCACCGCAGAAACAGGTGGCCGTTGCTTCAGTTTCTGTCGTCCAGCCGTCTTGGGTCTGGTTGGCGAGTGGGAATTGGGGTTTGGACTCGGCCGCCATGACAATGTTGGTTTGTGTGTGATGAATAATCAATTGAAGGGGTTGTCTTCTTAGACACGACCACAAAGAATGCTGGGAACAGTCCGGAGCAAATGCTTCTTTAAATATTCAAAACATTAAAGTCGAATCTCCGGTACTGCAACTGCATTATCTTCATATAGGGCAGTCTGGAACCAATCAATATCTCTTTAAACTGAAAATAAAGTTTTGTGTACCACCTTATCGGCAGACTATTTCCCTTCTGGGGAACTACTGTCTAATGTCGTCATTGTCGTCATTCAGGCTTGTGGATTTGGAATCTTCATGCACAAAAATAGACTCAGCAGCTTTTTCCTGCACTAAAGCAAGATTGAAACCCAGCAGCTGCATGAAAATGAACCTCGCCGTTGAGAGCAAAGCTTCAGGGTGATGGGCTGTGGGCTGCTCCCAAGCTCAGACTGTTACTCAGTTGTAAAATGGCTAATGAACATGGTCGTTTACTTCTCTTTCCTTGCTGAACCAATGGCTTTGTTAGTCTTTTGTATTATTTCCAGCCCTGGCCCATTCTATTAGTGACAACCCAATTCCCACGCTGGCATCACACGACCGCCCTCCACCGGAGCGGAGTCCTCGTGGGGACCCGGGACTGCACCTGTGCGAGGGCCAGTGCGTCACCATCACCGGCCTGGGCTCTGCACGGCCCCGTTAATTAGGAAACCAGCAGCCAGGCCCTAGATAGCCTCAGCCATCAAGTTGGTTTTCTCTTCTTTTCTCTCTTTCCAGTAGCGCACTTTTGCAATAAAGCCTGTTTGCCTCGCATAGGACCATCCCTAGGCTAGAGTGGGTGGAAAATAGCTTTCACCTATACTACATACTATCTCTGGTCGTCTTCGCTCTATTAAGTCATATTAATTACTGCTTTCTGCTCTCGAACCCCATCGCCTCCCAATCCGCCAACTCTTTTTCTTCACGTAGTGGGAATGACTGTTGCCCTTGATCTCTAAATCCTCGCCATTCTGCGGCGCCAAATGAGGACAAGCGCATTCGTTGCAAAAGGCCCTGAAAGGAGCCCATATTACTTGCGTGCGCAAGAGTTGCTGCTGATATAATTAGCCTTCTATCTTTCCATAGCGTACCCTATGCTTAGACTTGCTTTCATTATTGAGTTCGTGTCTAAGTACTTAAGTAATTAATAGTTAGGAAAGCCTCGTGTACATAGGTCTCCTTATTCCTTGACATACACCATCCTCACATCTCACAACATCCCCGGGGAAGACGTGATCCAGTATGGGTTGCAATTCGATATTTTCAATTACTACCTAAGTAAAGTACTGAATTGATGGAAAAGCACAAACTGCCGACTCTAGCAAGTTTCAGTATAAGTGGGAATAAAGGGTGGAGTTGGTCGTCGGCGTGCTGGCGTTATAAAGCGCGAGGGGCACCTCGGCGAAGATGGTGTCCAGCATACCGTCGTCGCGGCCGTCGGACCAGGCAACATAGGCGTACTTGTCGCTGAGGGCAATGAAGGAGGCGCGATCACCAGGCTGGCCGGTGTCACCGACGGGCTCCAACATGTTGGTGACCTTGACCGGCACTGAAAAGGTGCGGCCGTGGTCGAAGGACACGGCCGAGTACGCGTCGAGGATGTTCGACTGGTTGGTGCGCCACATGACGCCCAGCAGGCCGCTGGAGCCAAAGTCCATGGCTGGGCGCCGCGCATAGGGGGTCTGGATGGTGGTGGGGCCCGTGAAGTGCTCGCCGGCATCATCGGGGACTTAGATCTCCAGGGAGTAATCACGTGGGACCATGAGTGCGAACGAGCCGTTCTTGGTCGGGTCGGCGGCCACCCACGGCGTCGGATCGCTGGCGCCGGTGCCATTGGCCACAAGGTTGCCGTCGCTGTCGGTCAGTGGCAATGTCGTCCATGTCACACCGTCATCGGTGCTGACATACATCTCTGGGTAGCCCTTGGCGCCCTCGGCCGCAGAGGCGAGAATACCATTGTAGACGGCGATGGACCTGCCGGGGAATCCACACACCGGGGCGAGGCTAGGGATCTCGTAGTCCAGGCACCTGTCGATCGGGCCGGGGATCGTGTTGAAGGGAGCCCAGGTGTCGCCCCCGTCGGAGCTGACCGACACGGCCGCCGGATATTCCCACGACGGGGCGCCGTTAGCGTACACCTTGCCCGTGGCCAGGTCAACGGGCAGTTTCAGGGCGTCTTGCATGTACAGGGAAGTCACGGACGGGGTGCTCCAGGTCTTAACACCATCCGTCGACTTGGAGAGCTGGGGGTGGGACGCCTCATTGTCGTCCAGGTCTTCGTAGACCTGGTAGTTCAGGAGGTAGAACGTGCCGTTCCCATCGGGGAAGACCTGGGGCTCACCGCACTCCGGCGCCTCTCCCAGCGAGTATTCGGCAGTGACGTTGGTCCAGGTCTGGCCGCGGTCCAAGCTGTAGGACAGGAAGCAGCCGCCGACGGGCGACAGGGAGTCCAGTAGGTAGAAGCGCGTCGAGACAAAGACGAGGTTCTGAGGGTTCACGGCGACGACAGGCTGGCCCTCGCGTGTGTCATTGGTCCGTATCATGTCAATCTCGCGACTCGCGAATCGACAGCAGCGCGCGCTGGACAGATCGGGCGTACAACGCTGTTGCTGCCTATGGCCTTGGGGTCGATAAAAACGTGCGGTTCCGCGAACTGGGGCTGCACCTTGGTATTGTCAGACACACCACCATCCAATTATCTATACCTAAATATATAGAATCTGCTGTTTTGGCACGTACGTTTTGAACAGGGGCGCTTGCGGTATCAGTCGCCTGCGCGCCATGGCTGAAGCAGCCGAGAAGAGTGCTAGGCGGAAGGGAGGACGAGACCACATAGACAACAAGCGTGGAGCAGGCAAAGAGTGCGAGGGTGCGGAGAACCCAGCTTTTGCTGCGCCGCCGCCCCTGGTGCTCAATAGGAGCCTGAGACTCAGCGATGGGCATATCACCCTCTTTACTGTCCGAGTAGCCCATATTGCTGGATCGGGAAAAGATATCACAATATGTGGACTATGAGGATGATGAGATTCGTATGTTGCTGCCGGTGCTCGTACTCGTTTATCTTTCCAATTATTACTTTATGTAATGAGCACTGCAGTAATCCTGAGATTCCTAAGTACTGATTGGATTTATGCTAACAAGAGCGATATCAAAGTATAAATCCTTGGATATAGAAATATATAAGTTCTGATAAGAGTATAAGTGTTTACTGCCTTTGGGGCTATTTAAATATATAATAAATGAATACTTAGATTGATAACTGAAGAGCTATATATATAATCTATTTATAGTAATGAGTATATCTTTATATATCCAGCTTTTTAATTCTGATTATCTGTGATTATATCTATAGTTTTTATAGTTGATTCCGGAATATATTAACTATAGGCATAATTAATATATTAGCGCTATTAATTCTAATCCTAGATTATATATCTTTGTTTTGCTTCTATAGCTAAGTATTGAATTTGCTATATTATAGGGTTTGCTCTAGGTATCCCTAGTGCTATATTGCTTTCTATGATCTATATATTGGATAAGTTATAATATCATCTCTCTTTTATTAATTATTATCTTTAATGATTTTCTATAAATATCCTAGCAAGTTATTTGTATATATAATTATGCTTTCCTAATTTGTTATATTGCCTAGTATTAACAAATCCTATATTTGGAAACCTTTTTCTTTTTCTCTGATCCCCAAAAGTACTTAGAATTATAATCTCCTTATTGCCTGCATTTTGGAGAGTTTTATTAAAATGCCTATATATTCTTATTGCGAAAGCTAAGGTTTTGAAAACTGCAAAGCTTCTCTATCTGAATTTTCCTGCTATATCAAGTATATTTACTTAGGCTATTCCAAGTATAATATAATAGGTTTTTCTCCTGAGGAGCTTCGCAATATTGCCTTTCAATACTAAAGATTAGAGAATAAGATTAAATGAAAAGAAACTAAGCTCTTTTGCCTCTATTAATAGAAGCAAATATAATTGAATAAGATGAAATATGCCCTATATTATAGAATTATTTATATAGAGAAGTTAGAATATATTGAAGCTGAAAAGGCTAAGGAGGAGTATTATTATATTGCAGAAGAGTAATAGCTAGTTGAGATTTTAGTTTTTAAGGATTTTCTTTCTGAGGAGATTTCTAATTGGGATTTGGAATTTGATTTAACTAAGTAATCTAATTTCCTAGTTGCTAGAGTTAAAAGGCCTAATATTAGATTATCTTCTATAGATTATTCTAGTTTAGAGAGATCTGCTTAGATAGTATTCTTCTAATATTCTTTAATCGAATTATTGCTAATATTAGCTAGTTTTTCCTAAGAGTTTTCACTATAATTATAATTTTTCTATTTTATAAGATACTAATATTCTCTTCCTTATTTTCGCATATTCAGTATTTATTCTATTTTATATTATTATTTATCTAATTCTAAGTTAATATTATATGCAAATTTTATATCTATTAATGCTAATTTGAGAAGCAAAATATAGAAAATTGGATATAATCTCTTATAAGAGATTGCAAATTTATAATTAATTAGGGAAATCTTTCGTAAAATTTGAAATAATTTAAATTTCTTATAATTCAATTTATTGCTTAGTTATATTATTTTAATATTTTTATATTATAAGTAAATCTTATCTCTCTCTTATAGGATTAATCTCTTAATCTTTTTGGAATTTATATAATATATTATAATATTTCTTGCTTCTATAATCTTTTTCTGGAGATTTTTGTAGATTTCTCTTAATCTTATAATTTTTCTATCTGCTTTTTCAGCTTATCTGCTAGATATTATTTTATAATATGCTATAGGATTATATCTATAGAATGCATAGAATAAGGATATTCCTATAATGCTTATATGTTATAACCAGACAATACACCGGTCACTCAAGAAGTGGAGATGAAAAGATAGCAGAATCCTTTATGATAGAATTCGGATCCACAACGACAGAAAGGCTGATTATGTAACCAAGGGTTAGGGTTACTAGCGGATAGATGAAATCGACATTGATCCTATCGATCAAGCGGATAGATGAAATCGATATTAATCCTATTGATTAAGCGGATAGATGAAATCGATATTAATCCTATCAATCCAGGAATTCCACGATGAAAAGCTGGATATATAAGAACACATTCATTACTATTAGATAGATCATTATATATAGCTCTTCAATCGTTAATCTAAGTATTTATTTGTTATACACTTGAATAGCCCCAAAAGCAGTGAATACTTGCACTCTTATTAGGACTTGTATATTTCCATATTTAAAGATTTACACTTTGACACTGCTCTTGTTAGTATAAACCCAATCAGTACTTAGGAATCTCAGGATTACTGCAGTGCTCATTACATTTTGACAACTTTTGTTCAGGAATAGTTTAGTATATACCCCTTGAATAATACAAAAACATAATAGCTCCCTAAACTCCAATTGGATCTATTAGCAGCAGTGCTACTAATCTTACTAATCAAATTGAAGTATTTACGAAGCATATCAAGGAACTTGAGAAATAGAAGTTGAATAGCAAAGAATTCCACTATAAGATGGAAGCTTTTGCGCCCTATAGTGGAGAATGCTATACTCTCTAGGCCTTTTTAACCTAGTGCAAAGCTTATTTCTACTATGAGGAAAAGAAATTCCCGAAGAAAGCTGATAAAGTTATCTTTGCTGGAACTAGATTTAAGGAAGATATATTCACTTGGTTTAAGCCTATTCTTAGGAACTACTTCGAATATAATAAGCCTGAATAGAATAAGAATACTAAGTATATCTTTGAAAATTTCGATAATCTCGAATAAGTATTTAAAGATATTTTTAGCAATATAGATAAATAATGCAAAGCTGAATAAGAGCTTCTTAAGCTTAAATAAATCAAGTTTGCAGCTAAATATATTATAGAGTTTTAGAAAGCTTTTTTATACTTGTAATAGGATAATATAGCTCTTATTATCTAATATTATAATAGATTTAAGGATAAGATTAAGGATAATCTTATATATGCAGAATAATCTATAAAGCTAGTAGATTTTATTGCGCTTACTACAAAGATTGATAATAGATAGTATAAATGCAGATTGGAAAAACAAAGGAAAGCCTATATCTCTTAGATTGCATATATCTAATCTAATATAGGAAAGAAATACTAGCATAACAAAGGAACTAGTAACTAGGGATGCTTTAGCATAGCCTATAGTAGAATAATATATGCAGAACTAATAGAAATTGATGCAGCTTATCAATATAAATAATGATGAATAAGTGGCAATATCAAATATTTCAGTTGCAGAAAGCATAGCTACTTTGCATAAGAATGCTAATATCCTAGGAAGCTATAATAGCAATCTATCCTGGAAGAATAATAGGTAAATATAGTAGAATAGCAAATCAATATTCTCATATAATATATAGACTAGTGCATTTGCATAAACACTAAGTGCTAGATCTACTATATATCTGAAATAATCTGCAAATATTGCGCTAATTATCTATAATATCTAAACTACTCTAACCTTAATCGAAACTCAGAATAAATGATAAATCTCGATTATCGCTAATTATCTTAGATAGCCTGCTATAATAATCAATGTATATTATATCTCAGCAAGAAAGAAGTATTAGAATAGTTTCCTAAGCAATATAGAAAAGCAGAACTATACTATAAATAAGCATTCAGCAATAGCAATACAAATATCTTAGATACTATAGAATAAGTATTCAGAGAATATTTGCAGGAATAATAATTAGCTAAATAATCAACTAGCAATTAGGAAATAAAATTATTGGAAACCTTTAACTATAATTATACTATAGCAGAATTAGAATAAAGCCTATAATAAATTCTCAATCTAATAAATAAAGAAAAGCAATAATCCTAAGCTATATAACTCAATACCAAATATTGGATTCTAGGAATTCCCCTTAGATAAGCAATTACCAAGATTTGATATTGCAATTAGTTAACTAAGAATAGAGAAGATCTCAGAATCTCCTCTAAGTATCTCTACTACTATAATATAGGATAGATTTTATATATCTTTCACAATTGCATAATCTATCTATCTAATAAAATCAGCAATAATTAGTTTCTAACTAGGCTAAAAGGAAATAGGCTTATAATTCTCTATACTAAAGAAAACCTTAGATTCAAAGTCAAAATTAACCAATAGTTGAGTTATATAATTATTAGACTACTAGAATAATTCCTAGCTAAATATATTATTTATAGGGATAATTAGCAAGATTGCTTATATGAAAACTGTGATATCTATAGTTCCCAGAAACTCAAGGAATAGCATTAGAATAGAAAGCTCTGAGAGACTATAACTAAGGAACTTAGGAAGCAAAACTAAGAGGCGAAAGAAGCCCTTGAAGCCCTAATACTATACAGAAAATATCAGAAAAAAGCTAAAAAACTAGCCTAATAAGCAGCAAGGAATGCTCCAAAAGAATAAGATCGCCTATAAGAAACAATAGATAATCAGAACTAGAGATATAATCTCTCTATGCAACTCTAGGAGCTAATATAATATATATAATATTTGCGATAAAGATTAATAGAAAATAATATAATGCCCTATTAGATAGCAGCATATAGGGAAACTTTATATCCCTATAGATTATCAACAGAAATAAAATCCTATAGCATAAAAAGATAGAAATCTATATACTTAGAACTATAGATAGAATAAATATTAATTATAGCTAAGGTATTATTAATATAAAAACTAATTATCTACTAGTTATAATTTATAGCAAAACAATTTCTATTATATTAGATATTATAGAAATAGCATAATATAAGCTAATACTAGGAATATTATAGCTTAGGGAGCATAATTCTCGAATTGATTAAACTACTAGCTAGATCTTATAGGATAATGCTATTACTTATAGGAAAGTTGCAATTAATAGCGAAGGAATAGATTCAATTACTAAAGTGCATTTAAGGAAAAAAGCCTTAAATAAATCCACGAATACCTCCAAATCAGCAGAGCTGATAGCTTATAGAGAAGGATCTAGCAATAATAAATCTGCAAAGATAATGCTAGGGCATTAGCAGATTAATATAATAATAAGTATATGCAGACTCTCAGAAATATAATCTAGCTTAGAGCAATAACAGAAATATAAACTCTGGAATCATAAGAAGATCTTATAACTAGAAGCATCAGATATTATAAGGAAATATAGAAGCTAAGCAGGGTATAATGCTGCCTCTAATCTATGAAAAAGGCAAATAGCATATAAAAGAAAAAATGCTTAATAATATCTCCTATTTCTCTAAATAGCAGAAATAGAGAAGAATAGATTAATACTAATATTCGCTGGAATATTATAAGAATATTATAAATTCACGAAACTATTCTAAGGAAAACTAGATATAGAATTTCCAGAATATAGCCTATATAACCATAAAATACTACTAAAGGAAGAAATTTAACTATAGTTTTTCCTTATCTACAGATTTGATAAAGCAAAGCTAGAAGCACTTAGAGAATATCTTAATAAGAATCTAAAGAAAAAATATATCAGATTATTATAATCACTAATAGGATATCTAATCCTATTTATACCAAAGAAAAATAGAAAACTCCAACTTTGTGTAAATTATAGATAGCTTAATAATATTATTATCAAAAACTAATATCTATTGCTACTTTTCAAAGAAATCAGAGATAGATTATAAAGCGCACAATAATTCACAGCACTAAATCTCAAAGAAGCATATACGCATATCTGTATTAAGGAGGGAGAAGAATAGAAGATAGCATTTAGAATTCGCTATAGATATTATAAATATCTGATTATGCCTTTTAGACTAATCAATGCATTAGCATTCTTCCAGGAGATAATCAACTATATTCTCTGCAAATTTCTAGATATTATATATATTATTTATTTCGATGATATTCTTATTTATTTCAGAATTCTCATAGAATATAAACGAGATATATAGCAAATACTCCAAATACTTCAAAATGCGCACCTTTTAATAGAATTAATAAAAAGCTATTTCTATATTTAGAAAATTAATTATCTCAGATATACAATTGAGCTAAAATATATCAGAATATAGAAAAATAAGATTTAGATAATCAAAGATTAGCCTAAACTAAAGAATATCAGGGATATTAGAGCATTCCTTAGATATGCTAATTTCTATAGGCAATTTATTAGCAAATATAGCAATATTGCATAACTACTTACTAATCTCACTAAAAAGGAAATACTATTTATATAGCAAAAGGGAGAAAATTAGATTTTCAATACTATTAAAAAACTAGTTACTAGAGATCTAATATTAGAGAAATCAAACCCTAATAAGAAATATAAGCTTTATATAGATTTATTAGATTATATACTTAGCATAGAACTCAATTAATGCAATAAATAGAGATAGCTATAAATAATTGCTAATTTCTCAAAGAAACTTAATAAACTAGAGTTATAATATAGAATATTAGATAAAGAATTTATAGCTATAGTAGAATTATTTAAGAAATAGGAATATTATTTTATAGATGCTAAATATATAATCAAAGTATTTTCGGATTATAAGAATCTTATTATATTTATAATAATAAAAAACTTTAACTAATAGCAAATAAGATAAGCAGAGTATCTATCTTAGTTCGATTTCAAGGTTATCTATATCTAAGGCAAGGAAAATGCTAGAGCAGATATTCTCAGTAGAAAAATAGACTACTAAGACAAAATCGAAGAAGAAATTCAGAATATCTTCGCAATTAGCAAAGATAGAGATCTTATTAATGCATATAGGGAACTAGATATTACTCTCAGAATCAAATACTAAGGCAAAATATCAGAACAAATAATATCTATGGAATAGGATAAGTATATCAAAGAAATATATAGTGCATCAGCTTATAGATATTAAGGAATTAGAGCAATATATAAATAAATCAGGAGATATTGGGATTTCCTAGGATTTAAGAGGCAAATTACCAAAATTATCAAGGAATATAATAACTGCAATAAAAATAAAGCAAATTAATATAAACCTTATAAACTATTGCAACTTCTACTAATATCTAGCATTATATAGCAATTTATCAGCTTAGATTTTATTATTAAGCTATCTTTCTTATAAGAACCTTTAACTAAAGTGCAATATAATAATATCTTAGTAGTGGTTTGCAGATTAAGCAAGTATATATATTTTATCCTCTATAAAGAAAGCAATATATTGGAAGATCTCGCATATATATTCCTTAGAATGATTGTAAGCAAGCATAGCATATTATAAGAAATCATCTCTGATAAAGATAGGAAATTTGTATCCAAATTCTGGATCTCACTTATAAAATAACTTAGTGCAATATAGCGAATATCTATAGTATTCTACTCTGAAATAGATAGATAAATGGAATAAATAAAACAGATTATTAAGCAATATCTATAAAGCTATATTAACTAGAAATAGAATAATTAGATTGAACTGCTATCACTAGCAGAATTCGCATATAACAGCATAGATATAAGCACTATAGGAATATCCCTATTTTACGCATTTTATAGATATAATCCTATAGTATACCACAAAATGATATCTAGCAGATAAGCTAAAGAAGCAGATAAAAAAGCTACAAAACTAAGGGAAATCTATAGGGATCTCCAGAAAAAGATTGCAGAAGCAAGAGAAATTATAATATACTATATAAACTCCAAAAGGATTAAAAGATTAATCCTATAGAAGGGAGATAAGATTTATTTACAATATAAAAAATATTAAAATAATATAACTAAGCGATAAATTGGATTATAAGAAATTTAAACTATTTCAAATTTTACGAAAAATCTCCCTAGTTAACTATAAACTTGTAATCTCTTATAAGAGACTATATCCAATTTTCTATATTTCACTTCTCGAACCAGCGCTAGCAAATATAGAACTTGCGCATAATATCAACTTAGAATTAGATAAATAATAATATAAAGTAGAATAAATACTAAATATATAAAAATAAGGAAGAAAATATTAGTATCTTATAAAATGGAAAAACTATGATTATAGCAAAAACTCTTAGGAAAAACTAGCTAATATTAGCAATAATTTAATCAGAGAATATTAGGAGAATACTATCTAAGCAGATTGCTTAGGCATAATAGAGAAACTAGAAGCCTCTGCCCTATCCAAGAAACTAGACTAATCCACTATGCTGTTTCTAATATCTACGGAATTCCAATTGAAACCCTCAAAGGAAAGATTAGCAATAATTATAGCAGATTCCTCAGAAATTATCTTTTGTACAATCTTAGCAGCATAGAAATGCGCCTTCTCAGCCTCTATATAATCCAGCTTCTCCATATTATTAATGCCCTAATAAACAGCCTGTATCATCTTTTTATATTATATCTGTTTCTATTTTCGGAGATAAAGGAGCTTAGTATTCAAAGTAGCAGCCTTCTTCTTAATAGCCTCTATTTCAGCTTCTAAGCGATAATGCTGAGCAATTATCTAGTTTAGTTGAATAGAGATTAAACCACGAATATTATAGTTTGATAAGCTAAGGCATATGCAAGTTTAGCAGCAGGAAGATTCGGACTTAGCAACCTAATATTCGGAAATAAGGCTATGCTCTTCGCAGTATAAGCAAGGCATAGGAGGTGGCAATCCAAAAGAAATAATAGCAGAAAGAAGAGATAGTTTCTGCTTAGAACAAGAATAAGGTTTTGGAAGGCAAGATTTATTAACCCTGTTAAATATCTCGATTAGGAAAGCATAACACAGCAATGAGAGAACCAAAACAAAGAATATACAAGAGATTATTGAGGATAATAACTAATAGAAGGGAGATGATATTATAACCAGATAACACACTAGTCACTTAAGAAGTAGAGATAAAAAGACAGCAGAATTCTTCATAATAGAATTCGAATTCATAATAACAGAAAAGCTGATTATATAACCAAGGGTTAGGGTTACTAGCGGATAGATGAAATCAATATTAATCCTATCGATCAAGCAGATAGATAAAATCAACATTGATCCTATTAATCAAGCGGATAGATGAAATTGATATTAATCCTATTAATCTAGGAATTCCATAATAAAGAGCTGGATATATAAGAACATATTCATTACTATTAGATAGATTATTATATATAGCTTATTAGTTATCAATCTAAGTATTTATTTGTTATATACTTGAATAGCCCCAAAGGCAGTGAACACTTGCACTCTTATCAGAATTTGTATGTTTCTGTATTTAAGGATTTACACTTTGATACTGCTCTTGTTAGCATAAACCTAATTAATACTTAGGAATCTCAGGATTACTGCAGTGCTTATTACATTATATCTGCGCTATTATATGCGAATTCTGCTAATAGTAGCAATTTGATCTAATTATCTTATTCCTAGTTGTAATGTCCGTGGTGGAAGATGCCACTGTACTACATAGATCCAAAAGATCAGCAGATATTCGAACTCGCTGTTCAAATATTCCTTCCAACTATACATATAGCTTATGCCTGAACCACAGATTATAACACTATCCCCCTCCTCACATTGGTTTATCCCGAACCAAACGGAGGTGTATAGCTGATCCCCAGATCTACACTAGCTGAATTGGGTAACAAGGCCAATCCCAGCCTAGCAGTCGCAACCTATGAGCACAAACAGAAAAACTGCTCAAGTGGGGACTCAAACCTGCAACCTTGAGATATGCACCCAGCGAGTTCGAATATGATGTAATATCTGTGGTAGAAGGTGCCACTGTACTATATAGATCCAAAAGATCAGCAGATATTCGAACTCGCTGTTCGAATATTCCTTCTAACCGTACATATAGCTTATGCCTAAACCACGGGTCATAACACTAGTTAATATAACTTTATAGATATTATTCGATAATCTAGTTTATTTATTCTATTTATCTATCTATTTCAGAGTGAAATATTATAGATATTTATTATATTGCTTTAAGTTATTTTATAAGTAAAATCTAGAATTTGGATATAAATTTCCTATCTCTATTAGAGATAATCTTTTATAATATGCTATGCTTGCTTATAATTGCTCTAAGGAATATATATGCAAGGTTTTCTAATATACTGCTTTCTTTATAAGGGATAAAATATATATATTTGCTTAGTCTGCAAATTACTACTAAAATGCTATTATATTATATTTTAATTAAAAGTTCTTATAAGAGAAATAGCTTAATAATGAAATCTAAGCTAATAGATTACTATATAGCACTAGATATTAGTAGAAATTGCAATAGTTTGTAAAGTTTGTATTGATTTGCTTTATTCTTATTACAATTATTATATTTTTTAATGATTTTAGTAATCTATTTTTTAAATCCTAGAAGATTCTAATATCTCCTAATTCATTTATATATTGCTTTGATTCTTTGATATCTATAAGCTAGTATATTATGCATTTCTTTGATATATTTGTTCTATTCTGCAGATATTATTTATTCTAATGCTTTGCTTTAATATTTGATTCTAAGAGTAATATCTAATTCCCTATATATATTGATAAAGTTTTCATTTTTGCTAATTGCAAAGATATTCTGAATTTCTTCTTTGATTTTATTCTAATGATTTACTTTTCTATTGAAAGCATCTGCTTTAGCATTTTCTTTGCTTTGGATATAGATAATCTTGAAATTAAATTAAGATAGATATTCTGCTTATCTTATTTATTATTAGTTGAGATTTTTTATTATTATGAATATAGTGAGATTCTTATAATCTGAGAATACTTTGATTATATATTTAGTGCTTATAAAATAGTATTTCTATTCTTTGAATAATTCTACTATAGCTATAAATTCTTTATCTAATATTCTATATTATAACTCTAATTTATTAAGTTTCTTTGAGAAATTAGCAATTATTTATAGTTATTTTTATTTATTATATTAGTTGAATTCTGCGCTAAATATATAATCTGATAAATTTATATAGAGCTTATATTTCTTATTAAGATTTGATTCTTCTAATATTAGATCTCTAGTGATTAGTTCTTTGATAGTATTAAAAGCTTAACTTTTTTCCTTCTGCTATATAAATAGTATTTTCTTTTTGGTGAGATTAGTAAATAATTATATAATATTGCTATATTTATTAATAAATTATCTATAGAAATTGGCATATTTGAGGAATACTCTAATATCTTTGATATTTCTTAGTTTAGGCTAATCCTTGATTATCTAAATCTTATCCCTTTGCATTTTAATATATTCTAGCTTAATTATATATCTGAGATAGTTGATTTTCTGAATATAGAAATAATTTTTTATTAGTTCTACTAAAAAGTGCATATCTTAAAGTATCTAGAGTATTTACTATATATCCTGCTTATATTTTATAAAGGTTTTAGAGTAAATGAGGATATTATCAAAATAGATAATATATATAATATCCAGAAATTCACAGAGGATATAATTGATTATTTTCTGAAAAAATGCTAATATATTAATTAATCCAAAGAGTATAATCAGATATTTGTAATATCTATAGCAAATTCTGAATGCTATTTTCTATTCTTCTCTTTCCTTAATATAGATATGCATATATGCTTCTTTGAGATCTAATGCTATAAACTATTATGCGCTTTATAATCTATCTCTAATTTCTTTGAAAAGTAATAATAGATATCAGTTTTTGATAATAATATTATTAAGCTATCTATAATTTATACAAAGTTGAAATTTTCTATTTTTCTTTGATATAAATAGAATTAGATATTCTGCTAATAATTATAATAGCCTAATATATCCCTTTTTCAGATTCTTATTAAGATATTCTCTGAATATTTTCAGCTTTGCTTTATTAAGGCTATAAATAGGGAAAAATTATAGTTGAGTTTCTTTCTTTAGTGGTATTTTATAATTATAGAGGCTATATTCTGGAAATTTTATATCTAGTTTTCCTTGGAATAATTTCGTAAATTTATAGTATTCTTATAGTATTCTAGCGAATATTAGTATTAGTTTATCCTTCTCTATTTTTACTATCTAGAGAAATAGGAGATATTATTAAGCATTTTTTCTTTTATTTGCTGCTTGCTTTTTCTATAGATTAGAAGCAATATTATATCCTATTTAGCTTTTATATTTCCTTATAATATCTAATATTTCTGGTTATATAATTTCTTTGTGATTCCAGAGTTTATATTTCTATTATTGCTCTAAGCTAAACTATATTTCTGAGGGTTTGCATATGCTTATTATTATGTTAACCTGCTAATGCTCTAGCATTATCTTTGCAGGTTTATTATTGCTAGATTTTTCTCTATAAGCTATTAGCTTTGCTGATTTGGAGATATTTGTAGGTTTATTTGAGGCCTTTTTCTTTGAGTATATTTCAATAATTGAATCTATTTTTTCGCTATTAATTATAATCTTCCTATAGATAATAGTATTATCCTATAAGATCTAGCTAATAGTCTAATTAATTCGAGAATTATATTTCTTAAGCTATAATATCTCTAATATTAGTTTATATTATGCTATTTCTGTGATATCTAATATAATAGAAATTATTTTGCTATAGATTATAATTAGTAGATAATTAATCTCTATATTAATAATACTTTAGCTATAGTTAATATTTGTTCTATCTATAATTCTAAATATATAGATCTCTATTTTCTTATGCTATAGGATCTTATCTCTATTGATAATTTATAGGAATATAAAGTTTCCCTATATGCTATTATCTAATAATATATTATATTATTTTCTGTTAATCTCTGCTTCAAATATTATATATATTATATTAGCTTCTAGAGTTGCATAGAGAGATTATATCTCTAGTTCTAATTATCTATTATCTTTTATAGGCGATCTTATTCTTTTGGGGCATTCCTTGCTGCTTATTAAGCTAGTTTTTTGGCTTTTTTTTAGGCATGCTTATACTATATTTCCTAGAGATATTATTGATCTTCCTTTTTAAGCTTTTCGATAGTAGCTTATTATTATTGCTAGATCTAATGCTAGTTTTTGATCTTCCTTAGGCTATAGATATCGCATTCTTTATATTTGCAATTCTACTATTTATCTCTTCTAGTGATATATTCTGCAGGAAATTATTCTAATAGTTTAATAATTATATAGCTTAACTACTAATTGATCTTAATTTTGAATCTAAGATCCTTTTTAATATAGAGAGTTATAGGCTTATTTCCTTTTGGCTTAGTTAGAAATTAATTATTGCTGATTTTATTAGGTAGATAGATTATATAGTTATAGAAGATATATGAAATCTATCCTATATTATAGTAATAGAGATGCCTAAGGGAGATTCTGAGATTTTCTCTATTCTTGGTTAACTAGTTGTAATACTGAATTTTAATAATTGCTTATCTAAGAGGAATTTCTAGGATCTAATATTTAGTATTAAGTTATATAGCTTGAGATTATTATTTCTCTTTATTTATTAGATTGAGGATTTGCTATAGGCTTTATTCTAATTCTGCTATAGTATAGTTATAGTTAAGGATCTCTGATGATTTTATTTCCTAATTGCTAGTTGGTTGCTTAGCTAATTATTATTTCTGTAAATATTCTCTGAATATTTGTTCTATAATATCTGAGATATCTGTATTATTATTACTAAATGCCTATTTATAGCGCAGTTCTATTTTCCTATATTACTTAAGAAATTATTCTAATGCTTTTTTCTTGCTAAGGTGTAATATATATCAATTATTATAGCAAGCTATCTAAGATAATTAGTGATAATCAAGGTTTATTATTTGCTTTGAGTTTTGATTAGAGTTAGAGTAGCTTATTAGATACTATAGATAATCGATGCAATATTTGCAGATTATTTCGGATATATAGTAGATCTAGCATTTAGTATCTATATAAATATACTAATCTATATATTATATGAGAATATTGATTTATTATTTTGCTATATTTACCTATTATTTTTCTAAAATAGGTTGCTATTATAGCTTCCTAGAGTATTAATATTCTTATGCGAAGTAGCTATATTTTCTGCAATTAAAGCATTTGATATTGCTATTTATTTATTATTATTTATATTAATAAGTTGCATCAATTTCCATTGATTCTGCATATATTATTCCACTATAAGCTATGCTTAAGCATCTCTGGTTACTAGATCTTTTATTATACTAATATTTCTTTCCTATATTAGCTTAGATGCATATAATTTAGAGAATATAAGCTTTCCTTTATTTCTCTAATTTGCATTTATATTATCTATTATTAATCTTTATAGTAAGCATAATAAAATCTACTAGCTTTATAAATTATTCTGCATATATAAGATTATTTTTGATCTTATCCTTGAATCTATTATAATATTAGGCGATAAGAGCTATATTATCCTATTGCAAATATAAGAAAGCTTTCTAAAACTCTATAATATACTTAGCTATAAACTTAGTTTATTTAAGCTTAAGAAGCTTTTATTTAGCTTTATATTATTTATTTATATTGCTGAAAATATCCTTAAATGCTTATTCGAGATTATCAAAATTATCAAAGATATACTTAGTATTCTTATTCTATTCAAGCCTATTATACTCGAAGTAATTTCTGAGAGTAGGCTTAAATCAAGTGAATATATCTCCTTTAAGTTTAGTTCTAGCAAAGATAATCTTATCAGCTTTCTTCAGGAACTTTTTTTCTTTGTAATAAAAGTAGGCTTTGTATTAGATTAAGAAAGCCTGGAAAGTATAATATTCTCTACTATAGAATATAGAAGCTTCTATTTTATAGTGAAACTCCTTATTATTCGATTTCTATTTCTCGAATTCCTTAATATGCTTTATAAATGCTTTAATTTAGTTAATAAGATTAATAATGCTGCTACTAATAGATCTAGTTAGGATTTAGAGAGCTATTATATTTCTATATTATTCAAGGGATATATATTAAATTATTCTTGAATAAAAGTTGTTAAAATATAATAAGCATTATAATAATTCTAAGATTCCTAAATACTAATTAGATTTATACTAATAAGAGCAATATTAAAGTGTAAATCCTTGGATATAGAAATATATAAATCCTAATAAGAGTATAAGTATTTATTGCCTTTGTGTTATGACCCATCCAACATGCAGGTCACGGAACAGGCCCCACCAACAAAGGGACCAGGTGTCACGACTCAACAACGGACAACCAACAGGATTACGTAACCTAGGGTTAGGGTTAAACAGCGACAGGGATCTGCCCATTAGGATCTCAATGGGCAACAGTGGGCTACGATGGGCTCCCATGGGCACTAGCGCCAACATCACTGAAGAGCTGGATATATAAGGACACGTTCATTACCATTAGATAGATCATTGTACATAGCTCTTCAGTCGTCAATCTAAGTATTCTTTTGTCACACACTTGAATAGCCCCAAAGGCAGTGAACACTTGCATTCTCATCAAGACTTGTACATTTCCATATTTAAAGACTTACACTTTGACACCGCTCTTATTAGCATAAACCCAATCAGTACTTAGGAATCTTCGGATAACTGCAGTGCTCATTACATTTTGACGACTCTTGTTCAGGAACAATTCAGTATATACCCTTTGAACAATACAGAAACACGATAGCTCCCCAAACCCCAACTGGATCTGTTAGCAGCAGCGCTACTAACCTTACTAACCAAATTGAAGCACTCACAAAGCATATTAAGGAACTCGAGGAACAGAAGTCGAACAGCAAGGAGTTCCACTACAAGATGGAAGCCCCTGCGCCCTACGGTAGAGAATGTCACACTCTCCAGGCCTTCTTGACCCAATGCAAAGCCTACTTCCACCACGAAGAAAAGAAGTTCCCGAAGGAGGCCAACAAGATTATCTTCGCCGGAACTAGACTCAAGGGAGATGTGCTCACTTGGTTCGAGCCCACTCTCAGGAACTACTTCGAGTACGATGGGCCCGAGCAGGATAAAAACACCAAGCATATCTTCAATAACTTCGATAACCTCAAACAAGCACTCAAGGATATCTTCGGCGATACAGATGAATAGCGCAAAGCTAAACAAGAACTTCTCAAGCTTAAGCAGACCAAGTCTGCAGCTAAATATACTACAGAATTCCGGAAAGCTTCCTTACACTTGCAGTAGAATAACGCAGCTCTTATTGCCCAATACTACAACGGACTCAAGGACGAGGTCAAGGATAATCTTACATGCGCAGAATAACCTATGAAGCTAGTGGACTTTATTGCGCTTGCCACGAAGATTGATAACAGATAGTATGAACGCAGGTTGGAAAAACAAGGGAAAGCCCATATCCCCTGGATTGCATGCACCTAATCCAACACAGGAAAAAAATATTAGCACAATAAGGGATCTGGTAACTAGGGATGCTTAAGCATAGCCTATAGTGGAACAATATATATAGAACCAATGGAAATCGATATGGCTCATTGGTACAAACAACGATGAATAAGTGGCAACATTAAATGCTTTAGTTGCAGAAAGCATAGCCACTTCGCACAAGAATGCTGATACCCTAAGAAGCTACAATAGCAACCTATCCTAGAAAGATAACAGGCAAATATAGCGGAATGGCAAATCAACATTCTCATATAACATACAAACCAGTGCACTTGCATAGACACCAAGTGCCAGATCTACTATATACCCAAAGTAACCTGCAAATGTTGCGCCGATTGCCCATAGCACCCTACAAACCACTCCAACCCTAATCAAAACTCAGAGCAAGTGACAGATCTTGATCATCGCCAACTATCTTGGACAGCCTGCTATGATGATCAATGCATATCATATCTCAGTGAGAAAGAAGCATCAGGATAGTTCCCTAAGCAATATAGGAAGACAGGATCATGCCACGAACAGGCACTCAGCGATAGTAACACAGATATCTCAGACACCATAGAACAAGTATTCAGGGAATATTTGCAGGAATGACAACTAGCTAAACAATCGATTAGCAGCTGGAAAACAGAATCATTGGAAACCCTCGACTATAACCACGCTATGGCAGAATTGGAACAAGGCCTATAACAAATCCTTGATCTGATAGATAAAGAAAAGCAATAGTCCTAGGCTATATAACTCAACACTAAATATTAGATCCTAGGAATTCCGCTTAGATAAGCAATCACCAAGATTCGGTACTGCAACTAGTTAACCAAGAACAGAGAAGATCTCAGGATCTCCCCTAGGCACCTCCACCACCACGATATAGGATAGATTTCATGCATTTTCCACAATTGCATAATCTATCTGCCTGATAAGGTTAGCAACAATTGGTTCCTAATCAGGCTAAAAGGGAATAGGCCTATGATTCTCTACACTGAGGAGGATCTCAGATTCAAGGTCAAAATCAACTAATAGTCGAGTTACGCGATTATCGGATTGCTGGAATAGTTCCTAGCAGAATACATTATCAATAAAGATAACTAGCAAAAGTGCCCATATGAAAACTGCGATATCCATAGTCCCCAGAAACTCAAGGAATAGCACTAGGATAGAAAGCTCCGAAAGATTATAACTAAGGAACTTAGGGAGCAGGACTAAAAGGCAAAAGAAGCCCTTGAAGCCCTAATACTACGCAGAAGACACCAGAGAGAAGCCCAAAGACTGGCTCAACAAGCGGCAAGGAATGCCCTAAAAGAACAGAATCGCCTGTAAGGGATAACAGATAATCAGGACCAGAGATATAGTCCCTCTGTGCAACTCTAGGAGCTAACACAGCATATATAATACTCGAAGCAGAGATCAATGGAAAATAATACAATGCCTTATTGGATAGCAGCGCACAAGGAAACTTCATATCCCTACAAATCATCAATAGGGATAAGACCCTGTGGCATAAGAAGATGGAAATCTATATACTCAGAACTGTGGATGGAACAAATGTCGACTATAGCTAAGGTATTATCAATATGGAGATTGATTATCTACTAATCACAATCTATAGCAAAACGACTTCTATTACATTAGATATCATAGAAATAGCATAATATAAGCTAATACTAGGGATATTATAGCTTAGGGAGCATAATCCTCGAATCAATTAGACCACTAGCCAGATCTTATAGGATAATGCTATTATCTATGGGAAGATTGCAATCAATGACGAAGGAATAGATTCAGTTACTGAAGCGCACTCAAGGAAAAAGGTCTCAAACGAACCCACAAATATCTCCAAATCAGCAGAGCTGATAGCTTATAGAGAAGGATCTAGCAACGATGAACCTGCAAAGATAGTGCTAGGGCATCAGCAGATTAACATAATAATAAGCATATGCAGACCCTCAGAAACATAATCCGGCTCGGAGCGATAACAGAAATGCGGACTCTGGAATCACAAAGGAATCTCATAATCAGAAGCACTAGATATCACAAGGAAATACAGAAGCTAAGCAGGGTATAATGCTGCCCCCAACCTATGGAAAAGACAAATAGCAAACGAAAGAAAGAATGCTTAATAATATCTCTTATTTCTCCAGATAGCAGAAACAGAGAAAGATAGACTAATACCAATATTCGCTGGAATACTATGAGAATACCACAAATTCATAAAACTATTCCAAGGAAAACTAGACACAGGACTTCCAGAGCATAGCCTATATAACCATGAAATACCACTAAAGGAAGGAACTCAACCACAGTTCTTCCCTATCTATAGTCTCAATAAAGCAAGGCTAGAGGCACTCAGGGAGTATCTCAACGAGAATCTGAAAAAAGGATATATCAGACTATCACGATTACCAGCAGGATACCTGATCCTATTTATACCAAAGAAGAACGGAAAACTCCGACTTTGTGTGGATTACAGACAGCTCAACAACATCACCATCAAAAACCGATATCCATTGCTACTTTTCAAGGAAATCAGAGATAGGTTACAAGGTGCATAATGGTTCACAGCACTAGACCTCAAAGAAGCATATACACATATCCGCATCAAGGATAGAGAAGAATAGAAAACAGCATTCAGAATTCGCTATGGATACTACGAGTATCTGATTATGCCCTTTGGATTGACCAACGCACTGGCATCCTTCCAGGAAATAATCAACTATATCCTCCGCGAATTTCTGGATATCATATGCATCGTTTACCTCGATAACATCCTCATCTACTCTAGAACTCTCATAGAGCATAAGCGAGATATATAGCAAATACTCCAGACACTTCAAGATGCGCATCTCCTAGTGGAACCAACAAAAAGCTATTTCCATATCCAGAAAGTCAACTATCTCGGATATATGATCGAGCTAGGATATATCAGAATGCAAAAAGATAAGATTCAGGCAATCAGGGATTAGCCCAAACCGAAGAATATCAGGGATATTAGAGTATTCCTCAGATATGCCAACTTCTATAGGTAGTTTATCAGCAAATACAGCAATATTGCATAGCTATTCACTAATCTCACCAAAAAGGAAATACTATTTATATAGCAAAAGGAAGAAAATCAGGCTTTCAACACCATCAAAGAACTAATCACCAAAGACTTAGTATTAGAGGAATCAAACCCCAATAAGGAATACAAACTCTACATAGACTCATCAGACTATGCACTCGGCGCAGAACTCAATCAGCGCGACAAATAAGAACAACTATAGATAGTTGCTAACTTCTCAAAGAAGCTCAATAAACCAGAGTTATAGTATAGAATACCAGATAAAGAATTTATAGCTATAGTGGAATTATTCAAGGAATAGGAATACTACCTTATAGGTGCCAAATATATAATCAAGGTGTTTTCAGACTATAAGAACCTCACTATATTTATGATAACAAAGAACCTCAACCAATGATAAGTAAGATGGGCAAAGTACCTATCTCAGTTCGATTTCAAGGTTATCTATATTCAAGGCAAGGAAAATGCTAGAGCAGATGCTCTTAGCAGAAGAGCAGACCACTAGGACAAAATCGAAGAAGAAATTCAGGATATCTTCGCAATCAGCAAAGACGGAGATCTCATCAATGCGCACAGAGAACTAAATATTACCCTCAGAATTGAGCACCAAGGCAAAACACCAGAACAGATGATACCTGCGGAATAGGACGAGTATATCAAGGAAATACACAGCACACTAGCCTATGGACACCAAGGAATCAGGGTAATATATGAATAAATCAGGAGATATTGGGATCCTCTAGGACTCAAGAGGCGGATCACCAAAATCATCAAAGAATGCGATAATTGCAACAAAAATAAGGCGAACTAATATAAACCTTATAGACTACTGCAATCTCTACTAGTACCTAGTGCTGTATAGCAATCCATCAGCCTAGACTTTATTATCAAGCTATCTCTCTCACAAGAATCTTTAACTAAAAGTGCAATATAATAGCATCTTAGTAGTGGTTTGTAGACTGAGCAAATATATATACTTCATCTCCTATAAGGAAAGCAGTATACTAGAAGATCTCGCATATATATTCCTCAGAACAATTGTAAGCAAGCATAGCATATTACAAGAAATTATCTCTGATAGAGATAGGAAATTCGCATCCAAGTTCTGGATCTCATTTATGAAACAACTCGGAGCAATACAACGAATATCCACAGTATTCCACCCTGAGATAGATAGACAAATAGAATGCATAAACCAAATTATCGAATAATATCTATGGAGCTATATCAACTAGGAATAAGATAACTGGGTTAAGCTATTACTATTAGCAGAATTCGCATATAACAGCGCAGATATAAGCACTATAGGAATATCCCCATTCTACATACTCTATAGATATAATCTCACAGCATATTATGAAATGATACCCAGCGGATAAGCTGAAGAAGCAGACAAGAAAGCCACAAGACTAAGGGAAATCTACAAAGATCTCCAGAAAAAAGGTCACAGAAGCAAGAAATACCATAATATGCTATACAAACTCCAAAAGGATTGAGGGATTAATCCTATAGGAGGGAGATAAGGTCTACTTGCGACGAAAAAACATCAAAATAACACAACTAAGCGACAAATTGGACTATAAGAAACTCAAACTATTTCAAATTTTACGGAAAATCTCCCTAGTTAACTACGAACTTGCAATTTCCTACAAGAGACTATATCCAGTTTTCTATATCTCGCTCCTCGAACCAGCACCAGCAGACGCAGAACTCGCATACAATATCAACCTGGAACCAGATGAGCGATAATACAAAGTAGAACAAATACTAAACGCATAAAAACAAGGAAGAGAATACTAGTATCTCATAAAATGGAAAAACTATAATTATAGCGAGAACTCTTAGGAAAAACCAGCCAATATCAGCAATGATTTAATTAAAGAATATTAGGAAAATACCATCTAAGCAAATCGCTTAGCAGAAGAACCAGGAGCACATGCTCTATCCAGAAAGCTAGAATAGTCCATCATAGCACCCCCAGGGCTTAGGGAATTCCAGTCGAAACTATCGAACAAAGGATCCATAGCAGCCATAGCGGACTCACCAGCGGCCACCTCACAAACTGCGGCAGCAGCAGCCTGATGCTCCTGCTCCTCCCTATCCAAACCCTCATTCACCAACTTCACGCCCTTCTCCCGAAGGATGCGCTTTTGCTTCTTCAGGCGAGACAGACGGGCAAGAGACTCAGTCAAGCGAGCCTGGGCCTCAGCCTGGACGCGAGCCAACTCCTCCTGACACCGCAACAACCGCTCCTCCTCCTCCAACTTACAATTATCCAGATGAATAAGCTCGTTGGTAATATGAGATATTTAATTATGTCAGCTAGAACACAAAAGAGAGATATATCGGACTCACAGGAAGAAAAAGGAATCCTGGAACCATTGCAAGAATGATTCCGCTTTATGCACTGAGAATAGCTCTTAACCCTATTGGCCATTTTACAAACTACCCTCTCTTCAAGATAAGGAATATATAGCATGATCTCGTAACCACTGGCCTCAATGTATGCAAAATGTTCAAGATAAGCAAGATGCTTAGACGAAGGAGTGGAAGAAGACTTTTCGAAACAGCGTTTTTCGATTCTGCTCATTTTTCCAAATTAGGAAGGCATGACCATACACACGGACGGCTTGCCAGGATACTTACGGAAGATCATTGAGGACAACGACTGATAGAAGGGAGATGATATTATAACCTATCCAACATGCAGATCACGGAACAGGCCCTACCAACAAAGGGACCAGGTATCACAACTCAACAACGGATAACCAACAGGATTATGTAACCTAGGGTTAGGGTTAAACAGCGACAGGGATCTGCCCATTAGGATCTCAATAGGCAACAGTGGGCTATGATGGGCTCCTATGGGCACTAGCGCCAATATCACTGAAGAGCTGGATATATAAGGATATGTTCATTACCATTAGATAGATCATTGTACATAGCTCTTCAGTCGTCAATCTAAGTATTCTTTTGTCACACACTTGAATAGCCCCAAAGGCAGTGAACACTTGCACTCTCATCAAGACTTGTACATTTCCGTATTTAAGGACTTACACTTTGACACCGCTCTTGTTAGCATAAACCCAATCAGTACTTAGGAATCTTCGGATAACTGCAGTGCTCATTACACTTTGGGGCTATTCAAATATATAATAAATGAATACTTAGATTAATAACTGAAGAGCTATATATATAATCTATCTATAGTAATGAGTATATTCTTATATATCTAGCTCTTCAGTTTCAACTATCTGTAACTATATCTATAGTTTTCATAGTTGGTTCCGGAATATGTTGACTATAGGTATAGTTAATATATTGGCGCTACTAACCCTAACCCTGGGTTACATATCCCTGTTTTGCTTCTGTGGCTAAGTGTTGAACTTGCTACATTATGGGGTCTGCTCTGGGTGTCCCTGGTGCTGTGCCGCTTCCCGTGACCTGCATGTTGGATGGGTCATAACACTTTAAGGTCCCGGTTATCCTGTTCCTATACTTTAGCTATATCAAGTTCTAGAAAGTAACCAACATCATACCTATGTCAGCAATTCAAATCCAGCCTTTTATCGATATTACGAACGCCAACTAGGAATCACTAATAGCATCTAAGTACGGTGTGTTTAAATTGTATGGGAAAAGGCTCTGTATTGATCTGCGCTGAAGAAAGAAGAGAAAGGAAGAAAGCCTGGAAAAGAGGCCAAAACCTGAGGCGAAAAGGTCCTAGGTGCTGGCTGGCCCTCGCACAAGTTGTATTTCTTAGGGTTTTTCTTTGGGGGGCGCGGGGGCGCGTGAGGCAGACTACTTCTGGCAAACATGTTGCGAACGAACGTCTATTGAAGCTTGCTTCTATCTTTTCTACGGGCCGGTGAAGGCCGTAAATGCCTTCGTTTATAATCGAGCGCCTTGAAGGCCCACTCGCATTCAAGGGAGCCTGAATCAGAGCTGAATCGTTTTCCCTCTAGGTTAAATCGTGGAACCCGGAGCGGCCGACTAGGCCGAGGAACAGCTAGAACGGCGGCCAGCTCCTTACATCTAACAAAACATGGCAGATGAGGCGACGTCAGGAACCTCAACTGGTGACAATCCTCCCCCTAGCTCTGCTCTCGCGACATCATATAACTCTTGCAAAACAACATTGCCTTGCCTTAGACAACCAAGAATGAAGACGACAGGGCCAGAGGACTTGAGGCGAGGGCCAAGTGGTTGTCAGTCACCAAGTCACCCCTGTTTGTTGAGGCTCTCAGCCATCACACCACTGAAACCAAGGTAGCCGCCATGGGCTCAGCGATCCCCGCAGGAGCCGACGCAACGATCTTGACCCACTTTCTGCGTCCAGGATACAAGCAGGGACGCCCGCTTCATGTCTGTCTAGACTTACACAATGTAGCCGAGAATAACCCGCTAATATTGAACTTATTCTACAGGCACAGTGCCGACCCGCGGCTTCGAGGCATAACAACGTCGAAGTTTCTTCCCATACAATACGTGAGGTTCTACTTGGAGCATCCGCACATGCTGGGGCAGAAACCTGTCTTTGGGCATATAGTCGAGCTATTCGAGAGCACTATCAAAACACTTGAGGAGGCGGCGAGCGCGAAAGATATAAATTAAAAGTACACTAGTGCCCAATTTTCACAACCTTTGCCGTTACGAAGAAACATTTCCTAGTAATAGTAAATTCAGAAAAGATTTTATTACTTTGAACAGTAAAAAATTTCTGCCTATTATTGGAAAAGTTTCTCATGAGTCAATGTTGACGTCTTTGCTCGTGTCCACCACGGTGTTTGCCTCCAGAGTTGCCTGGATTCTCTGGCTTGGAAGCCACTTGTCCATGGGTATTATCCACCACGAAATCAGTGCGAAAATCGTGATGATTACCATCATCACAGGCGCATAATTTAGGGTGTCAGCCGCCACAGGGAATTCGTATGGCGAGACCAATACTGCGACTACCCACCCGTTCCACAGGACAGTGATGACTTGGAACGGCTTGCTCAACCGGCCAAGGCTCCATGCAGGCTTGGGAAATATCTTTGGGGTTAAAATAAGTCGGCCTAGGGCTATTATGCCGTAGGCTGCGGCGGAAGGGACACCAGCCATGGAGACTAGCGATGTGAATGCGACTGCAGAGGGTAGAATGGTGCAAGTGATGATAGATGAGACCACCCATACGACAATGATAGCATTGCGAGGTTGACCATCCACGACTTGCGCGACCCAGCCCGAATATGGAAGAACTCCATCTCGGGCTACGGCAAAGATGAGACGAGACGCGGCCAGGATAGCGATGGCGGTGTTCTTTTTTTTTTTTTTTTGGCTTGTCAGAGAGTGATAGAGGACGAGAGGATGAGAATATCAAGACTTACAAACCACAGAGCAACCACGCAAACGATGTTCATGATGATATGACCTCTTTCACCAAGGATTACAGCGTAGAGTGGTACGAACGGTTGTGCACCACCAAACGAGAAGAGAGCGTCGGCATTTGGCTAGAAGAGGTCGGTAAGCACTAATCAATGAAGAAAAAGAAATGAAGGTTTTCTTACCACACAGAAGAGGAAGAGGACCACAACAACAAATCCTCCAAGACCACTAACGACAGTACTCCAGAAGATACCCCTTGCTGCGGTGACTGAGGCATTCTTTGTTTCCTCCGCTACATGACCCGAAGCATCAAACCCAATCAAAATGCCCGCAGTCGCAAGGTATGACAGACACCAGTTCCACCCGGCTGGTGCACCAGTGCCATTGTATGTGGTCATGAAAGCATCTTGAGCTGACTGGAAGCCGATGGTTTTGCTGGTAGCCACCGGTAGCCAAATCAAGTTGAGAGCAAAATCCAATAAGACGAACCCAGCAGACAGATGGAACATCCACTTGAAGTAACGAGCTGTTGTATTCCTCATATCTTAGTACATTCTGCATCATAACGCATAATTAAGCCTTAATGGGGGACTCACGCGGAAGTAAATTCCAAAGTGCAGCAGCAGCTAGCATGACCTCGGTACAGATCCACTGAACAGCCCGAAATCTGATATCGCTGCTATCAGAGGGGAAATCGAGATTGAACACGACGGTTTCCTGTGTTTGAGTAAGAAAATATATTCTCTTTCGGTCTCGGGTTTACGTACCGAAAGCATGTAGTTGACAGCGCCCTGTGTGTTGCCTAAAGTATTTGGTTGTCATTGATAAGATCCACCGAGACCCTCAACAGAAGACTATTTGACTTACTAGCACAGAAAGTCGTCCAAGCAGTGGTACTCCACCAAGCAACGACAAAGCCAAACAGGCGCCCAAATCTAGGGCCACCAGCCTCCGCAGCCCATAGATAAATACTCCCCGCAAGGGGTAACGAGGAGCATATTTCGGCTATCACAGCAGCAGTGATGAATGTGAAAACACAAGTGACGACAAAGCTCGTCCTGCTAGCAGGTTAATGACAAGAGCGAGGTCTAGTGAAATCATGCCACCTCACCAATAAGCCAGATTACCACCCGCCGCGATGCCTGTAGAAAAGGTTACGCGGACGCCTCCGACAAAGTACAGAGCAGCTAACAACTGTCAGCAAGAAGAATCAACGGAATTCTGGAATGATTGCAGGTCGGATACTCACAGAAAGTGGTAGCAAAACTATGGAACAGATTGAATGTACGATGTAGGACCTGTATACTATCCGTTAGTGCTCATACTGAGACGGGAGATTAACTGTCGTTCAAAACATACCGGTTTATATCCAAGATTTTCCTTTTATGCGTGCATTAGCGTGATTCATTTTGACCCCACGATTTCAAGAAAGTTGTTGTCTTACAAGAACTTGAGCGTCAGCAGTATTAGTGTCAGCCTCGCCGTGTATTTCGACCCTGTTGATATGGTGCGCTTCTTCTCGTGCCTCAGCCATATTTGTCAAGGCAGGTGATATCCTGAAGAAGCAATTTGATCCAGAGAATGAAGTCTCTCCTGAGATTGGGCCTTTCTGCATTTTATCCCAGGACAAGCAATTGTCTGTTGTTATTCCTTGCTTATCACCACGCTGTAGCTAGAGAGGGACCCGCAAATGAAGGCTGGATGATCACGCAATCGCAACGCCGTCAGTGTGCTACCGGAGTAGCACTAATTCCAACCATAAAAGGCCCACAAAGGCCCACAAAGGCCAGCCATTGTTTGCACTTATAAGCGGTAGCTTCTCCTTTTTAAGGTGTGCTCCGATGAGAAAATCATCCCTACATGTGCGTGACCAGAAAATGTGCTGAAGGGCGTGTTGAGCGTATATAGTATTTTCGTGGGAGGAAGAGATGACTCAGCAGTTAACCGAGGTCGTACGGATCGCACTCGCGTGACCACGATTATTAGATGTGGGACGTCTACGGCGAGTGCTTTTCAGAAGCAAAATTTTGAACTGCAATTGCAATTATCATTGCCGATTGCGCACTACTTTCTAGAACATTTGCCATCGGCAATTGCTACACTATTATAGCTTACACGCAACAGGTAGCGAGGACACAATCTTCACTCGGCAGTGTTGTCCTTACGGTTTTTTACGACTCAAAGAGCTAGTGAAAATGGGTGTTGCAAGTATCGCCGTGAAAGCTTGCGTCGCAGTGACCATCCTGCTCATGGTTAAAGCTCTTAAGGTAGGCTAAATTTTCTATGTAAAGCGTACACTTGGATCTTTACTGACACGCTCAGGGAATCTGTCGCGCTCATTTCTCCGTTCTGAGACAGATACCAAGTGCTGGACCCTATGCCCCCTACTCTAGGTTGGGATGGCTGTTTCCAGTGGAATTTCGTGGATTGGTCACACTTGTTCTTCCAAAGTTGCATGAGCAGCTAGGTCAATACATCAAAACTACAGGTGTACACCAACGTACCATTACTTACATTCCTTTAGGCCCTCTTATCCGTATCGGCCCTCGCGAGGTCTCATTCTATTCGATCGAAGTGTACGACCAGGTTCACAAAGTCGGGAGCAAATTTCAGAAAGACCCCCGGGTTTATGGGGAATTTGTGCAGGGCGAAAATCCTGCCCTGTTTTCCATCACGTACGGTTTCCCACAGCAGGGGAAAATGTTCCTTGAATGCGATGTGCTGAGATTTATTCTATTACACAGGGACCCGGCAGAGCATTCAAAGCGCCGCCGTATGATGGGTCAGCTTTATAATAGAAGCAAGATCGATAAGCTCCAAGAGCTCATGACATTTCATATCACTCGATGGTTGGAGGGAGCTAGAAAAAGATCATCAGGGTTTGACGTCGTGCCTGCTTGCCGGGCTTTGGAAGCCGACATCATTTGTGAGTTCAAGGTTTAATAGTTGCGGGAAATAATTACCCGCTGATTTATCATAGCCGACTTCTCGCTCGGGAATCCCATCGGCGCCCTCGACGCATGGATGGAAGGGAACGGGCTCGGCATGGTAGCAATGAATGATGAAAAGGCAACATGGATGCCCGTGGTAAGTGATGAGACGATCAGATGGTCTATTGATCCTTTCTTTCTTCTTTCTGACTGGTGTGCTTTTAGTTGACCACGTTGCCCGCGGCAATTAAAGCATGGGAGAACATTGAGACAGCGATCACGAAAATAACAGGCTGGTCAACATTGTACACAGCGGAGCTACGGGAGTTCAATGAGGTAAATGTTCCCGCCAACATGAGCAATTGAGAAGACTGGTTCTAATGAAGCGTCAGTGGGCAATCAACAACCGGGACGTGGCTCTGGCATCCATCGACACGAAGACGTCAACTCCTAACTTGATGCAGACGCTTGTTCGATCTGGTCTTCCTGTTTCAACAGCATTATCAGAGGCCAAGGAGAATCTGGGTCCGGGGACTGATACAACATCTGCATCTTTGGCCCATATTCTTTGGGCTCTCGCACACAATCCGCAGTACCAAGATGAGCTATACCACGAACTTTCAAAAGAAGGCTACCCTTCTGATATCGCTAGCCTTGAGAAGGTGCCTAAGTTGGTAGCTTGTGTGAAAGAGGGTATACGTTGGGCGGGAGCAGCAGCAGCGATGTTACCTCGCGTCGTTCCTCCAGGCGGCGTTGACTTGCATGGTTATTTTATTCCGGAAGGGGTGAGTACAGGGCCCGAAAAGATTGTTACATCTCTTGCATTAACCCCGCACCTTAGACAGTCCTCGTTTCATCTCCCATTTGGTATTTGCGTGATCCGGCTGCATTTCCGATGCCAGAATACTACGATCCATATCGCTGGTTAACGCCAGATGGATCTGCGCTGTGTGAAGACGAACAACGGGATCGGTTCTTCATACCATTCTCCAAGGGTCCAAATGTTTGCATAGGCCGTCAGTAAGTCTGAATTCCCAAATGTCGCTACAATTTGTACATGTATTCTTCAACTACTAATTGACGTGCCTTCGCGTCCAGTTTCTCATTTTATGAGCTATATCTCTCAGTTTCACAAACAGTTCAATGCTGTAGGATCCAACAGCCGGAAAATGGTGTTTGTTCTCCGAATTTCAAGATGACACGTTCCATGCAGAAGAGATGGCAAGCAGTTAAGCTACCTGCCAGGAAGGAATGGGTGGCTGCTTGTGTGACTGAAGATCTAAATGTTGTGTTCAAGGCTAGAGAAGATTCAGACTTCTTGATCTAAAAGCATATCTGTCCTTTATTAAATATAGCGCAAAGCAAGATGGCAGACTACTTATTTTAAAATAAATACATTTCCATTCATTAATTTGATGCTTGGGGGTTTTTATGATATGGATGCTGAACTGGTCGTAGAATTTAATCTATCTCAACGGAGCTTAAAAATGAGCTTTCGAAAACGCGCTGTGCTATTAAACGATAGAATTGCTCGTACGTCTCTTCCCACGTGCGATTGTAGTCTGGCACAAAGCCAGCCACCTCTGCCGGCGAAACTATGCCCATCATGCCGAATATCCTGTCACGGGGATCGACTGAAGCACGGTGTCTCATGGAGTGAACTATGTCGAGAAGGCTTGTGGGCTCGGTCCTGGCTTCCCGCTTCGCCTGGCTTACGAGGCTCAGCTCCAGCAGCTCTGTCAGCGGCCGAAAATCCACATCCCCGCTGCTCTCCTGGCCCTGGCGGCTCTGCCATGACGGAGAGATCTCGGCCAGCTTGATGCGGGCTAGGAAGTGGCGCGTGTGTTTGCCGCCGTGCCAGCGCACAGCCAGATCGCCTAATCGCATCTCGATGCGCCTTGCCAAAGCAGCCTCCTGGACCACCCAAATGCGCGTAAAATAGGGCCGCTGAAGGACGTTCTGTAGCGATGCAGCCATCTCCGGCCAGGTCAGGCGGTTCCACGGCGCATCGTCGTCAAAGGGAGCGTTACCCGACAGGAACGACAGCACCTCGACGCCTAGCTCGGAAGCCTGCTGCTCAGCCGCTGTCGGGTTGCCCAGATAAACCAGGACTGTGCGCGCGCGAGAGTATATCTGGGACATGAGATTGACCTGATGGGATCTTTCCGACATGCTGCTCTGATCGATGCATAGGGCATCCACCCAGAGGCTCCGAGCGCTGGTCTGAGATCTAAGCGTGCGGAGGGCGGCGTCCAGGTTCGGCATCACGTCGAGGCAACCACCCCCACCACCGTTGAGAGAGATCGATGAGCGGTCTGTATCTTGGGATCCCCAGACGTAGGAGAGCGCTTCGTACTGGCCATCGATGTCTTTCAAAGACGCGATGGTAAGGGTTCCGGAGATTGGGTCACTCGGTTCGCCTCGGTCTAGCTGTAAGACCCTGACGTAGTCGCCAGGGGGCAAGGGCTTGTATTGGTAATATTGTGCTCGTGTATCGCCCTACTCTCCGTGTTAACGATGTTTGCGAAACTGTGCTGCATGTATATAACCGATCATTCTGCTCACATTTCGACTGTGTCCTCTGTGTACAAGCCTGTCTTTGGTTATTCGAAGCCAGCTACCGAAAGAAATACGGTATCCGAAGACTTTGAACGGCAAAGAAATTGACAGAGACCAGAGATCCCAGCCATAGTCGACCAAGTCAGACATTGCAATTGACAGGCTTTTTATGAGATCTAAATGGAAGCTTACAAGTTTAAATTCCGACATATCTGCTGGCAAAGCGGGGAAGCTGTTATATAAATAGCGGGCGCCATACTTGAGCCAGCCAAGTTGGCTTTGCCCCAGCCTAACAGATTTCCTATGTTTTCTTTACTGCCAGAGCCTTTCTCCTACCTTTCAAGCTGAGTAAGCGCTACTTTTCAGATTTGCTAACATTGATGCTTGTTCAGCTTCCTCTTGCCTCGCCAACACTACCATCCTACTTTGGTTGTGCTTTCTTTTTATACTGGCCACTGCAGCATCCCAACGATTCTCAGCATCATTGAGGTTTGTCTGAAAGGATGGACACAAGTGGTAATAGGGATGACAACTATTTCTAGAAAGGGCCACCATCAATATGTGATACGGGGGATGTCAGGTGCTAGTCCATACTAAGCTAGCATGGTGTTGTCTCGCTTATTTACACTTAGCTAGAGGGCCCTGATCCTATATTAAATAAGGGACCCCCTGTGCCCCCCGAAAATCTCTGCCATACCTTGTGAGTTACAGTGCCATCCTCACTTCCTATGCAGCTGGTTGGTTTGTGCTAAACCACCAAATGTGATCACGCTCGAAACATGAAAGACTATATTGGCCAAGTTCTTCTCTATGCAGCCTGGTGAGGTCTCGTAAATCCTCTTCATATACCAAACCAATGCAAGAAAATACATTGATTACATATGGGCATATAGCTCATGGGGGGTACAAAAAAGTTGATGGGGGGTACAAAAAGCTCATGGGGGGTTCAGAA